>CATIWQ010118326.1:0-17754 GCA_949673415.1 Euphorbia schlechtendalii | reverse complement strand
AATTTTAATTCCCTTCGTGGGGGTATTCTAATACAAAAATAAAAAGAAATAAAAGAAGAAGAAGAGAATTACAATATTTACAACAAAATAAAATAATTCCTAGGCCAAAAATAAAAATTAAAAGGAAAAGAAGATGAACATGGAATTTGCAGCTCTAGGAACTCAGAGGCTTTACCCTTTTGGTGTGAATCCACTTCGACGTATCCATTTGATCCCCGGGAGCGTTCCTCATTCATTTTTGTAGTTTAGGTGAAAAGGTTGATGTAAAAAGCCCAAAAATCTCCGTTTAATTCTTGGGTTTTAGTGTAATTTAATTAAAAAAAAAGATTGTTTTGTGTTGGAAAATAATGTGTTTATTTATCCAAAAGATACTCAGACTCGGGTTCTAAATTGGTTTTAGATCTGAGAATATCTGGGGATTTAAAAAGAAAAGATGAAGAAATTTTATAAAAAGATGAAGAAATTTGAGATCCGAAAGTGTTTTTGATCCGAGAAAGAAGTTAGAAGAAAATGAGATATTGTTCTGATTTTTTTGTTCTGAAAGAGAGGATTTTTCTCTTTGAATTTTCAGCCCCCCTGTACTGAAAAAGACCCGACTATTTATAGATGAAAAAGTCCCAAAAAAACCAAAACAAAGAGCCTCGCATGCGAGGGGTCTCGCGCGCGAGGCTGCCTCGAGCAGCCTCGCGAGGGCTCCTCGCGAGGCCGCCTCCTCGCGAGGCTGCCTCGCACAGCCTCGCGAGGGCTGCCTCGTCGCGAGGCTGCTTCGCGCAGCCTCGCGAGGGCTTCTCGCGAGGCCGCCTCCTCGCGAGGATACCTCGCGCAGCCTCGCGAGGGCTGCTCGCGAGGCCGCCTCCTCACGAGGGCTGCTCGTGAGGCCGCTTCCTCGCGAGGGCTGCTCGCGAGGCTGCCTCCTCGCGAGGCCGCCTCGCGCAGCCTCGCGAGGCAGCTTCCTCGCGAGGTTACCTCGCGAGGGCTTCTCGCGAGGGCGCCTCCTCGCGAGGGCTTCTCGCGAGGCCGCCTCCTCGCGAGGCTGCCTCGCGCAGCCTGCGCAAGGCTGCCCCCTCGAGGCAGCCTCGCGATCGGGACTACGTCTCTTACATTTTTTTTTAATTTTTTATTTATTATTTTATTATTATTATTTTATTTATTTTTTGTATTGTTTTAGTTAATTAATTTATTAAGGATGAGGAGGATTCCCATTCGGATATGTCAGGATACTCAAAAATGTGTGATTCAAGGATAAAATCCCGTAAAAGCCGTCATCATCGAACGCGCGAGCTGGTACAAAATCCCGTGCTCATAGTAACAAAGCAAATTAAAGGTAAGTTCTCCAAACACCCAATACGATTGGCCAACATAACCCTAATGTCGAAGATATAAAGAAGGAGTCAAGAATTTCAATATGTCATCAACGTCATCGCGTGGCTCATCACCATTTACGGATCAACCATCACACTATTGAAGGAGTACCAATAGACAACGTTTGTTTACGTTCGATGGAATAAAGTTGTATATGATATAGGTTTTGAAGTCTTCCATCCTCGATAAATCACTCATTCTCTATTTAGCTGTCAAGAAATCATCAATAGGGAGACCAATCGAAAAGGTGAATATCGAGCATCATCACTCATCAACATGTATACCTCAAGCCAACAGAGCGGTAGGAACGACAAACAAATCAATTTGAAAATGCTAAATGAAGAAGTTGTTAAATTCATGGATATGAATCAGCCAAGACACGCTCAAATGCTATCACGTTTAGGAAAAAGAAATAAATCATGTAAAAAGAAGTACTAAAAAGTAATTAGCTTGTTAATTAGCACTCTGTTAGTTGAGTAAAAATTAGGGCCTCTTTTCAAAATACAAAAAGAATAGTCTGTTGAGTTGAAAACCTGAAAAGGGTGGCCCAGGCAAAACTTAGGACATCGAGAGAAAAGCAATGACATTTGTTAGAAAACCTAAAAGGGCTAATAGATGGCAAGAGTCAAATCATTTAAAACATTCATACTCACGTTAAGTTCGTTAATGAATTGTCATTCTTGTTGAATCTTTATGCATATGTTTATCTTGATTGATTACATGCCAACGGTAGAATATCGCAAGTAAGCATCCCATCACATAATGGTTCAATAAAAAAATAATAAAGAAAATAAGGAAAAAGAAAAGATGAGTCTGCTGGATTGAAAACCTGAATGTGTGGTCCAGGCAAAATTTAAGACAAGGTTCGATAGATTGAAAACCTGTAAGGGCAGTGTATGTAGAAATTAGAACCAAAGAAACATCAAATTCATCATCTCCTCCTTGGAATGGTACAAGGCTTCATCTATCTCCTCTAGATATTAGGATGAATATCTTCTAATTTTCCTCGCAGAGAGAGGATTGTCACAACAAGTAATTTACAATACCGCAAGCAAAAAGCTTCCAAGCTCTCATTATCAAAATTTAAAGTGAGCATCACCGTTATGGTTTGGGATCAACATTAACATCACCGATGCCATACCAAAGAAGGAAGAGAGCATAAAAAAGTCAATGACTCAACCAGATCCTCTTCAAACCAAATTCAGGCTTTGAACTAGACTCTGATTCATCCATAAAACTGAACTTCGATATAAACCCATGTCCAACATCACTCTAAAGGAATCATGTGTACTAAACTCGACTATCGATAGTAAGGCAATCATGGAATGCCCAACGAGATAAATCATAGGGGAACTCATGCACCTATTAGACATGATGTATGCCTTAGAGGCAAAAGGCGATATGTCTTTATTAGCTATAATGTACAAACAGTTTTGAATTATTAATAATAATCAAAGGCATTTTGTTATTTATCAGTGCTTCCTTTTATTTGTATCTGGCAGGTATCATATATATTTAGATATGTATATGCGCATTGATGAAAACAAAGTCCCTGGCTAATTCATAGCATAAAAGTGCAAGGACATAGTTGGAGCTATGAGGAGTGAGAACTGTAGATATGTGTTACTATGAATAGTCTAAATATCCCTAGTCATAGTTCCATTGAGACTGGACATCAATGGAGCGGATAGACTATCATGTGCAGGCTTACTCCTTGGATTAGTTCCAAGCGGCCAATCTCACGAGCTGAAGGTGGTACCTTAAGTTAACACATGAATGTATTCGGGCAATACATTGGAGACAACCATAAGACAGACACACGGAAATAACTATATCCATGTGTTGGTATCATGTCTTATTGCAGTAGCAGTACGAGTATCATCAAACCTGACATGCCGGTTACCTTATGTAGGAGTTGTTTTACTTAGCGTCATACTTATTCATACCCTAGTGATCAGGATGACATGGGTGATTACGGGTATAGAGATGATCACATGTTGGTAAGCTGTGTAGTCAAGATGGGATCCATCGCTCCCGATATAGTAATATAATGGAGATGTACCTTAGGGCCCCTTGTTGAAGTGACACACTCATAAACCTTTGATCAGAGTATACGATTGATGGAACGGGTTTCTAATCAATCAAGATACAAAATTGCTAAGTGGTGTTCTTCGTGAACAAGTCTAACTCCAGGATAGCTACAGCTATTACATGAGCTAACTTAATCCGAGCTCAATAAACTGGATGGTACTTAACCTAATGGAAGGAGTGTATTGTACTGGTTACTACTGCAGAACCGGATCAAGTCACAGGCACATGACGTTCCAAGTATCGAGGGATCATAAACCTTTGCAAGAAAGCCTAGTTGATCGTCTAGAGCTATCGGGTCCCATAACACGCTGGAACACTGAGCCTAAAAGTTCCCGGGTGAGAAGCCAAGTTTAGGTTAACCTCTAGTGACTTTATACTTTGGGATCCTATGAGGTCACACACTTTGGGTCTTTATCGGACCATGTAAAGAACCTATGGACTGGGTCTATGCCGAAAATACAAGTTGTGAAATCAGTGAGAGGAATTATTAATTAATTAATAATTCAAAGAAATAATGTAAAGATAGGGAAAAGGTTGTCAAAGCGAGCAAGGGATTTTTCCCCATTGCAGGTGGGCCTCGAAAAAGAACATAGGTTGTTCTAAGTGGGGCCCGCATGGTTGCCCCGCGAGCTGAGAAGCTTGCAGGCCGCTAGCACGCGGGGCATTGCTGAGTAATCCTTAAGTTGGTTCAACAAAAAGATATCAAATATTTCATACGTAATAACTTCCTTTTTCATTCTCTAAAATTCTCTATGCGAATTTTCAAGTAAAGAGAAAATTCTGATATAAGTATTTTGTCCATTCTCCTAGCAAGGGTCATATTTGGTGAAGTGGTCTTACATGTGATTGCGGAGGTGTTCGATATCAAACACTACATCAATTTCATGTAGCTTTTTCCGGATACACATATCTTATGTTTTTCTTGATTTCCGTTACATATAAATTTAACTTCGTAATATCTTGGGATTTGAAACTTGTAATTTTAACTGTATATCTTTCGTAAGAATGGTTAATCTTCGATGATAGTTTCCAACAGTATATTAGAAAAAATTATAGGTTGAGTTGAATGAGTGACCGAACTCCTTAAGCATCAACTAGCATAGGCGATCCTAGCGTGAATGCCAATAAGGCTGCCGCCTAGGATCCCAAAAATTGAAGGGCTGCCTCGAGAATAAATGCTTTCTAGAAATGAGTTTCCTTTTGTTTCAAGTAAAAATCTTTATAACAAAACTAATTTTCTAAAGTTTGAAATAAACTTAGAGTCTAACACAAGTATAAATTGTGTTTCTTCTAAAAAGTTCAAAAACAATTAAGCATTACTCGGGCCTTTATAAAATAACATTAGATTAATTTAATAGTCACATTGGCTTTTTTTCTAATAAAAAAGATACAAAATCAAGAAAATCATTTTAGATTAAATGACGTGACATTCAAAAACATTAATATCCAACTTTAATATAAAAACTTGAAAATGATTTAATTTAAAAAAACAATAAAATTAGTTTCAATATAATTTGGCTTAGAGTCTCATATTTCTTAAGGACGACCCTATCAACTAGAATTCGAACCTTGATGATGTGTATGAAACAAACTGGTTAACTAGGCCTCTATTGTACCCAAGTCCGAATTAATTGTCTAATGATTGGAATCTTAGTTGCAAATGAAAAAAAAATATAAATAAAATAATAGAGTGTTGTATTGGTTATGTAGTTGTATTGCTAAGTTTGGAAAATTCTATTCCAAGACAAACAATATGAAAATAATGAAATCTTTCTCCAATTTTTTAATTTTGAAATAGCAGTAACTAAAACAAAAAAATTGGATTAATTAATACATCTACAAAGTTAGATAGAAATGACCATGATTAAATGCCGACTCTTTCGAATATTCTTACAATTAAAGAAAACATGTTTGTATTTTCTAGTTTCTTTCAAAAATTTTGTACAAAGCATCAACAACTAAACATCAATAATATTTTTTCAAGAACATCAACAATGTAATTCATGCGGAGGAGCAGCCCGCTCCCAATATAACTTATCCTAGCCTAAATGCTTAATTGGTACATTTTCGTGCACAAAGGTAAGGGCACTGAGTTCAACATGCAGTTTTTTTAAAATCCATCATTATATATATAAAAAATAGGGAAAATTTTATAAATGGGTTAAAAGTTAGGAATAGTTTCAGCTCAAATTTTGTGTCCTAACTTATTTTACCAATTAAGTTTCATATTTACTTCCTATACGTTCGAAAGTTGTTGCATTCTCCTCCCTTACCTTTTACGTGTGTTTTTTAATTTCTTATATTATTTTGTCATTATCTCTTAAACCGTTTATTTTTTGATATGTCGCTTTAGAGTTTTTTTATTCGTCTCATTTTTATCTTCGAAAGGTTATCCATTGTAATATCCTTTTTCAAAAAAAATTTTCAACTGTTTGATATCTGGTAAGAAACTGGTATGTAAGTGGTATATAACTAGTAGGAAGAACAAGTTGTGCCAAATTTGTTATGAAAATATAATAGGTAATACAAATACACGCCAAAAGTTAATCTCCATAGCAATAAACAAATAATTATAATCTTAAAATTCATTAAAATGCATTAGAAAATGATTATAACATGTAACATAAAATCTCTACAAAGTATTGAATCGAAATAGTAGGAATCTGGTATGTAACTGGTATGAAAAATAAAAAATATCAAAACTAGTAAGAAACTAGTAGGTAAGTGGTAGGAAACTAGTATGAAGAAGAAGTTGTGTCAAATAAATATTGAAAAGTAATGAAAATGCATTCGGAAGTGATTAGAACATGTAAGATAAATCTCTACAAAGTATTGAATCAAAACAATAGGTATCCAGTATGTAACTGGTATGAAGAACAAAAAGTGTCAAAACTAGTAAGAAAGTAGTAGGAAACTAGTATAAAGAACAAGTTGTGTCAAACTAATCTTAAAAAGTAATGAAAATGCATTAGAAAGTGATTAGAACATGTAAGATAAATCTCTACAAAGTATTGAATCAAAATAGTAGGAATATGATATGTAATTAGTATGAAGAACAAAAATGTCAAAACTAGTAAGAAACTGGTAGGTAAGTGGTATGAAGAATTAATTGTGTCAAATTAATCTTGAAAAGCAATGAAAATGCATTACAAAGTGATTTAAACATGCAAGACAAAACTCTACAAAGTATTGATTCAAAACAGTAGGAAGCAGGTATGTAACTAGTATGAAACTAGTATGAAGAACAAAAAATGTCAAAATTAGTAAGAAAGTGGTAGGTAAGTGGTAGGAAACTAGTATGAAAAATAAGTTGTGTCAAATTAATCTTAGAAAGTAATGAAAATACATTAGAAAGTGATTAGAACATGTAAGATAAAACTTTACAAAGTATTGAATCAAAATAATAGGAATCTGGTATGTAACTAGTATGAAACTAGTATGAATAATAGAAAATGTCAAAACTAGTAAGAAAGTGGTAGGAAGCTGATATGAAGAACAAATTGTGTCAAATTAATCTTGAAAAATAATGAAAATGCATTAGAAAGTGATTAGAACATGTAAGATAAATGTGTACAAAGTATTGAATCAAAATAGTATGAATCTGGTATGTAATTAGTATGAAGAACAAAAAATGTCAAAATTAGTAAGAAAGTGGTAGTAAACTGGTATGAAGAATAAGTTGTGTCAAATTAATCTTGAAAAGTAATGAAAATTCATAAGAAAGTGATTAGAACATGTAAGATAAATCTCTACAAAGTATTGACTCAAAACAGTAGGAATCTGGTAATGTAACAAGTATGAAATTGGTATGAAGAAAAAAAATGTGAAAACTAGTAAGAAAGTGGTAGGAAACCAGTATAAAGAACAAGTTGTGTCAAATTAATTTTTGAAAAGTAATGAAAATGCATTAGAAAGTGATTAGAACATCAAAGATAAATCTCTACGAAGTATTGAATCAAAACAGTACGAATCTAGCATGAAACTGGTATGAAGAACAAAAAATATCAAATACAGTAAGAAAGTGGTAGGAAACTAGTATGAAGAACAAGTTGTGTCATATTAATCTTGAAAAGTAATAAAATTGCATTAGTTAAAACATGTAAGATAAAGGCTTAATGCATTTATACCCCCCTAAACTTGTCCGGAAAGGTCTGTTGCCACCCTAAACTTTGAAATGTGACGGATAACCCCCTATATTAGGGATTTTGAATAGTAAGAATTAGAATGTTAGGGATTTTTTTTATTCATTTTCTATTCCACTAACATGCTTCACTCGTGTGTATTTTGATGGTCATCCACGTAGCAAGCCAGGTCAGCAAAATGGGATAAAGTGACGCGTTTTAGATAAGTACAGAGGGCTATTTGTCACATTTCAAAGTTTAGGGTGGCAACAACCATTTTTAGACAAGTTCAAGGGGGATGTAGATGCAATAAGCCTAAGATAAATCTTTACAAAGTATTGAATCAAAACATTACATATCTGGTATTAAGAACAAAAAATGTCAAATATAGTAAGAAAGTTGTAGGAAACTAGTATGAAGAACAAGTTGTGTCATAATAATCTTGAAAAGTAATAAAAATGCATTAGTTAAAACATGTAAGATAAAGGCTTAATGCATCTACACCCCCCTAAACTTGTCCGGAAAGGGCTATTGCCACCCTAAACTTTTAAGTGTGACAGATAACCCCCTCAACTTGTCTAAAATGCATTACTTTACCCCCTCGTAAAAATATCGGCTTCAAAAATAAGAAGATGAAAATGACTGGGCCAAGAATCGATACAATATTATGATTAATTGAAGAAAATATTTAGAATAGAGATAGAGTTTTGAAGAAGACGAAGAACATATATTAGGGATTTTGAATAGTAAGAATTAGAATGCTAGGGATTTTTTTTATTCATTTTTTATTCCACTAAAATACTTCACTCGTTTGTATTTTAATGGTCATCCACGTAGCAAGCTAGGTCAGCAAAAGGGGATAAAGTGAAGCGTTTTAGACAAGTACAGGGGGATATCTGTCACATTTCAAAGTTTAGGGTGGCAACAGCCCTTTTTAGACAAGTTAAAGGGGGGTGTAGAAGCAATAAGCCTGAGATAAATCTTTACAAAGTATTGAATCAAAACATTAGGTATCTGGTATGAAGAACAAAAAATGTCATAACTAGTAAGAAAGTGGTAGGAAACTGGTATGAAGAACAAATTATGTCAAATTAATCTTGAAAAGTAATAAAAATGCATTAGTTAAAACATGTAAGATAAAGACTTAATGCATCTACACCCTCCTAAACTTGTCCGGAAAGGGCTATTGCCACCCTGAACTTTGAAATGTGATAGATAACCCCCTAAACTTGTCTAAAATGCATTACTTTACCCCCTCGTGAAAATATCGGCTTCAAGAACAAGAAGATGAAAATGACGGGCCAAGAATCGATACAATATTATGATTAATTGAAGAAAATATTTAGAATAGAGATGGAGTTTTGAAGAAGACGAAGAACATATATTAGGGATTTTGAATAGTAAGAATTAGAATGTTAGGGATTTTTTTATTCATTTTCTATTCCACTAACATACTTCACTCTTGTGTATTTTGATGGTCATCCACGTAGCAAGCCATGTCAGCAAAAGGGGATAAAATAACGCATTTTAGACAAGTACAGGGGGCTATCTGTCACATTTCAAAGTTCAGGGGTGGTAACAGCCATTTTTAGACAAGTTCAAGGGGGGTGTAGATGCAATAAGCCTAAGATAAATCTTTACAAAATATTGAATCAAAACATTAGGTATCTGGTATGAAGAACAAAAAATGTCATAACTAGTAAGAATGTGGTAGGGAACTGGTATGATGAACAAATTGTGTCAAATTAATCTTGAAAAGTAATAAAAATGCATTAGAAGATAATTAGAACATGTAAGATAATGAATTAAATCTAATCAGCTGATTAACTTCAGGAATACTTTGAAGAGCATGCTTCCAAGAACGATGAAAGTGATAAAAATCAAAATTAGTAGATGAATGTACAATTAAATTAGCCATTACTTCCTCCATTTTCAATCTGTGCTTTTCAACTTTCTTCAATATTTGTTCGAGCACTCTTTTTATTAAATTTACAAACATATATACAATATAATTATTTATTAATTCATTTAGGCATCTTCACAAACACATAATGGACAGGTCGCATCTTGGTGCATTTATACAGCCTAATAAAATCCTCACATCAATCATAACATAAAAATTGCATAGTCATTCGGCAAATTAACGACAAAAATAAACGCAAAAAGACAAATCGAATCAATTCAACTCGATCCTCATTCTCAATTAAAAGAAAAAATTTGATAGAAAGCTAAAAAACTGAAATTATGCATATAATTTAAGAATTGCAAAGGACACAAAATTGGAAAAAAATTTCTTTCTAGAAAAAATTGGGAGGAATGGAAAATAGGAAAGAAAAATTGATAGAGAGAAATAGCCGATTTAAAAAAAAAAAGGAAGCGGCTGAAAACTTCATAAAATAAGAAAAAGGTTTATTTGCGTCCATTTCCCGTTCTACGATGCCCTTCGAAATACGTTCGAAACAATTTGGCCTCGCCTAGATTGAGTGCAGTTCCGAATTCCAATCCATTAACACTTCTTCCACTTGGGGGTTTCCTACTCTCGTTCTAATCCGCACTTCCTTTGTTTGCATGGTGAGCTCTTCGTCTATCGTCCTCTTTCCTTGCTTCCATTCTAGTTTACATTATGTGTTTCTTTATATTTGGTGAAATTACTGATGAAATGCAAATAATGTTAATAAATTGAACTTTTATAGTTGTTTTAATCATTGAGCTGTAATTCATATGTCGCTCTCTTGCCCCTTTCTCTTTCTTCGCGTGAACTGCTGCTATTTCTCTTTCCTGAGAGGGTGGTTCAGCTCATAGATTATGTTTTCATCATAATCACTAATGTTCCATTTGAATTTGACAAATCATTGAGATTGATGTTGCTTATTTTCTGCATTTTAACCTGAAGGAAACTTTGCTTGTATACTTTAAGTCTAGCAAAAGTTTTATTTTGCTCGTATGTAATCAATACTAGGAGATTGACAGCTGAAATAAAGTTTATGTTTAATCATTGGGTTATGTTGACAGTCTTTGATCTTCAATCCTAGCTCTTGAAGTTCAGGTAAAAATAAAATGGAGAATGTTGGTGCAAATCAGCTTCCTGATGTGGATGCGTTGCCACATGGGTTTGTTGATAACTCCAACGAATCTCTGGCTCCTAAAACCCCAACTTGTGAACAAAAGGAGCCTTTGAATTGCAACACGAATAGTATTTCAGAAGTTGATAGTTCAATTAAAAGAATACCAGATTTGGCCTCAAATGAACCTCGAAACACAGAGGAGAGCAGTGAGAAAGGGAATCTAAAATTGTTGCCTATTTCTTTGTCTGAGACCGATGAATTTGATGTTTCAGAGAAATGCATAGTGGTGCACAGTATGGCCTGCGTGCAACCAGAAGAAGGTGCTATGGCCTTGCCCACTTCAGCTAATTCAGTTTCTGAAAATTCAGCTGTGTTATCAGGATGTTGTGAATTTAATGAACAAGTTCAGGGGAATAATCAAAAGTCAGAGAGACGTAAGGTTCCTCCCTCTTTATATGTTTTCCCCTACTGTCTCCTCTGCTATAAGTTTCTGATGTCGAATTGTTAGCTTTTGCAGAAAGTTCAGATTCACAGATTGCAGATGCAAAGGAAATATCTTCATTAGAAAGCAATGAGTTACCGAAAGACAGAAAACCAGTAAGTAACTTTGTGCAGTTTAAGATAAAGATGCTAAAAGAGATTCTCCATATCTTTGTTCCTCTAAATCTACAGTAGTCTTCTGACCGAAAAATGCATGTTTATTCATTTGCATCCTGCTCATATTTTACTTAGTTCCATGCCTTCCTGAACCTGAACTTGTACATTGGTGGATCTGAAACATAAAAAATTTTTATTAAGGGTGTTCTTATGTATAGGTCTAGGCGATAAACCCCAAATCAGCATTCTTTAGCTATATATTAACTCATTGTAACCTATTTGGACACCACTGTTTAAAATATTATTCATCATTTTCAAGACATATGCTTTTATTTCTTTGAGCTTCCAGCCAAGAAATGAGTTTTCTAAGTTGTTCGTCATTAGTAATATCTACATTGTCAAACACACATACCAACTAACAACCAACTCTTAAAACTACACTACCTGGGATTGGCAAACACTTATCTTCCACTTTTTTATTTGTTTATGCTACAGCGCTATATTAGAGGCTTGTTTCAAGGAAAGGTACGAAACCAAGTTAGATTGTCTGGTACGCCTTATTAGGTAATAATTGAATCACAATCGCGAACTGCAGAGTTAAAGAACAAGGTTGGCATGTCGTACATGGGGAAGTAACTTTTCATTTTACAACATATATTTTTTATGGGATGTTTTTGGGTGTGAAGATGGTAGATTTGGATAACAAATGCCACTTTGCGAACATGTCAACATGCTGAAACAATCATTTGGGGATTTATCGAACTTATTGAGAATCTTATCTAACTAACAAGTTAATTTCATTTAACTCTATTGCTGATGCTTCTGGATAGGATTCTTTTATTTTTCAGCTTTCTATCTATGTCATTCTATGGATGTGAAAATCTTTTCTGGTTTATTAAATGCTTGTTTGTTGCTTCAGGAAACCTCTGAACCCAAAAGAAAGAATGTTAAACGATCGTTTAAGTCAGAAAAAGAGTTTATAGAGTTCACTTTGAAGTATCAACAGGTTCTCACTGAAAGAGATAGTGGTAAGTAAAAAAATTGTTGAGTGACTTTGAGAGTTTCTTTTATGTGATTGATGTACAACATCAACTTTTAATATGATGATTTATAGTGTATGTAACTCCTAATTATAGCAATTACGACTTACATAATTAAGTAGATAGACGGTACTAAAAGGTTGGCAACCAAACGTAAAGCAATGGCCACACACATTTATATTTTTCAAAGAAATCTAAAATAGGTGTTATACGTAGCATTTTTATAGGTGATCTACCAAAAATATAATAATTATTGCTCTTTGTTGTGTCCCGTGGGCTATAAACTAATAATTTGTAATCTTGCTTACACTGCTGCTTAGATGTTTTGCATTATGTGATAGTTGGAAAATGATAATTTACATGCGAAAAGAAAATTATGCAACTTTCATTTACATGCTTCAGTAATATACTGGTCTTTTCTGTTGTTTCGTTTTTTCTCTAAAGAAATGTGCATGCTCTCTTCTTTGTTTAGTTTATGTACATGATTATATCACGTGAATCTTAGTGTTGTGCCTTCGCATTTTCAAATATCACATAATTTTAGTGGTAATTCTAGATGGCTAAATTAGCGAAATTTGGTGTACATTGTAGATCTCACGGGTAAGAGATATTGTATATGTTGTCATATTATCTGATGTTCATGTTAACCACAATCAGGTTGTTGATTTTATCGATTGAAAAATTGTCAGGTTAGTGACCTAATTTATTTAGATATTAGAAATAGAGGGTACAAAGAACAGAATAAAGGAAGATTAGATAATAGATTAGAGGATAGAAAGGACAGAATTAGGTAGAATAAGAAGAAATTAGAGAGAAAGAGAGTAGAAGAAAATAGGGGGGATAATATTCTGATTTGATTAATTCATTGATGATCCTTACATTGCAGTATTAGTGTGTATATACTAGTAATTCTAACTGCCGACAGACGGCTGTCCATTAGATGACAAAAAAGTAAAACTAATTGATTCCTTTTCAATAATTGGCCACCTGGCCTTAGGGAATAAAGACTGAATTATCCTATTCTAGAATATTCTATAAAGCTGTAAATAAGAGTAACTAACTAACTTCACACTCAGCATCCCTCTTCTTCTTATCTAATACCTGACAAATGTTGCAGTTAATACTTTAGTACTGCTAAATTTTGTATGGAAGAGTATTTGATAGTTTCGTAGAATTCATCTGTGCCATGAGATGGTTACATGGTTGCCTATCATAATTTACTATTGAGTATTTTCTGGGAATTTAGGACATGATTGAACAAGCTATTGACATTGAAATGCAAAAGTATTCATTATTAAAATTTTCCAACTTTGATGATTCTTAGTAGCAACTAACATATTTATTTGCGGTGGTTGCAGCAATTGCCATTCGTGATAAACTAGAGTCACTCTGCAGAGAGCTACAGCGCCAGAATAAAATGCTAATGGTATATATTCCTTTTGAATTACCATTTCGAACATCAAATATTGTATTTCGTACTGATAATTGCTTTAGATGCAAATGTGTTTAATATTTATTGACAGTGGCTGTCAACTGGAGTTATCTTATTTTGGAACATGCAAAACTTATATCTGAAAATCTATTAACTTTCCTGGGAATATCTTTCCTTGTGTTAATATGGATTTGATGTTTTGCTGATTGACTTAGATGGTCTGTTGTGGAGTGCAGAATATATGAATTCGTATGACATCTTAATTAAACTAAACAGTAATTATTCTTGCTCTGAATTTAACCTGCTTAGTTTCTTACCATTCCCAAGTGATCAAAATGTTCTTGTTTTATGTATATCAGTATATGTGCATGTGTGTTTGTAGTGGTTTGATTATTCGCACTAGTTCTAACTGATAAATATTTTGGATCATTGGCATGCAAACACAAGCTTTATTATTAGCTAATTTTAATATCAGTGTCCTCCTTTTCCGTGTGTATTTTGGACAAGGAATACAGAAGAAGCTGCAATGTCTTTCAGTTGCTCTCTTTAATTTTAACTGTTCTTGTAGTGGTACAAGGTTGCTTTTCATCAAAATATGATGACAATAGAAAATTTGTGTAATTCTATCTTTCAATTCTGATTGTGCTGACTCATACATATGTAACCTATTTATTGTCAAAATTTGGCTTGATTTAAGCCTACAGGCTACGGCTTACCGACAAGTTCAAGTCAAACTCTAGCATATTCACTGGCAAAGCTATATGACTGCATATCTGTATGCTTGTTTAAAAGTGGACCAATTATTTTTTGTGCATTCATATTATTCTGGCACCAGAATATTCATCTGTTGTTTGTGCTCCGTCCGTTCTATACTCAAGTTGGGGAACTAATGTAGTTGGATATTCTGGCAGGAAGAATGCAAAAGGGTGTCAACAGAGGGACAGAATTTGAGATTAGACTTATCTACTAAATTCCAAGATGCAATCAAGGTTTGATTCGCCTGTTTTTATTGATTTAGTTATCCTTTAAACAGTGCATCATATCTCATATCCAAAAATCTTTTAGTTTATGGCTGTTTTCCTTGCTCCAATGTGGATATGCTGCCAAATGTAGTTGACATAATTTGTAATTTTATATTGTAGGATGTCAGCAACAAGTTGGATGAGCAGAAGGAGGAGTCTTTCTCTCAGTTGAAGGAGAACGAAATGTAAGCTATATGAATTTCATTGGGATGATAGATACTAAATTTGGTTTTCTTCTTTAAACATGATGCATAAATAATACATGGTGGCCTTTGCAATGAGAAATGGCATTTCATCCAAAGGACTAGGAACATAATGGAGTGTTATGCCTATAAATTGTATTTATAATTTCTGGCATTTCTTGTATACGTATCCCTGGACCCTGAACTTTAACATGGTGGATTATGGGAATCAATTAGAAGAAAACAAGATTTTCATCTTAAATATCTAAACAAGTGAGACGAAAATATATGCAGATGCTCCAGTTATAGGTTATGGAATAACCTATCTTTGTCGCTGATTGATTTTTGCATAAGAATAGTATGACATGGGATTTCAAGCTAATAGATGCGTGTCATTACTTCCAAATGTTTTACTCTGGCTTTTTATCAGCACTTATGGTCATTAGGTTGTAATAATGCACTGAGGGATCATGTTGCCTAAGCTCAGTGCACAACATACACCTGACAATCAAATAAGATGCCACAATACGGAGAAGAAAAATCTATAATTTTAGACAACCAAGTGTAAATAACAGAACTGCTGATAATAACATCATAAATCTAGAACTCGCTAAATAGACCATAAAGATTGGAATTGAGGTGATTAGACTTTAAGCAATATATATAGCAATCATACGACATGGCCATCATAAAATATTGGCCAATTTTTTTCATTATCATCATGTTCTAATTGCTCTGTTATATTTCCTCTATACTATCATTTAAATGAGATTTTCCTCTTCTCTAAGAATTAGATTAGCTTTGGCCATTATTTGAGAAGATGCTTTAGGCTTTCCCAAATGCTTAGGGGGTCAATGCATTGTGATATAGCTAGTGTACGTCATGTATGAAACCAGATCTTGTTTAGGAATTGGGAGATTAAGAGTAAAAGAAAGAGAAACAGGGAACAGATTATAGGAAATAGGAAAGATTAGGTAATGATTTGACAGAAGAACAAAGAGATAAGATAAGAGGGTAATTGATATTTCATTTTAATTGGTTGATAATGCTTACATTGTAATATTCTATATGTCAAGTAAATAGTAATTCTAACTGCCTTTGGACAATTGTCCATAAGATGACAAAATAGCGAAATTAATTACTTCTTTTAGCTAACTGATTGGCCACCTAGGGAATAAAGACACAATTAAGCCTAATATAGGGCTAAGAACAACATAATTAATTCTACTATTTAAAACAGGATGCTAATAAGATTAGGAAGCACGGAAACTCCAGTGACATGTTGTTTCTGCATTTCCGTTTCGGAAACAGAAACCCTAGGAAACCCCTACGAGACGTTTCCGAGACGTTTCTGCAATTAAAGAAAGTTGGAAACTCATTTCCTTAAATTCCGCAAACCGTTTCCTACCAATTCCTCATATCGAAAGATCCAAATTTTGATTCATTCCCAAAACTAAACTTCGTAATCTATTCAAACTACTAAAACTTTAAAACTCCAATTCATTATTTAATAATATCCTTATATCCATAGTTGTTAAAGGCGTGCCTCGGGCGCCCCTGACGTAGGGTGCCACCTTTGGAGCCTCGGCATATCACAAGCGGGGTGGTGTCCAACAGGCGCGCCTCAAGTGCGCCTTTGAGCGCCTCACAGACACTTCTATTCTAAGGGGTTTAATTTTGCATAATTATGTTTTTTACATCCATTGTTAAGAGTTTTAAATAATAATATAAGGCTAGATATTCCTAATTCAATTCTTATTAAGGCTAAATCAACTCAAGTATAGATATTCTTAATACAACATGTAAAATTTAAACACACACACATATATATATATATACCTCCAACTATTCGATTTAATGGTTTTAACTTACTGTAATATATTTTCCATCTAGTTTAAGAGTTTTAATAAAAGAAATAAAGTGTAGATATTCCTAATTCAATTCATTTTAAGGTTGGATTAATTCAAGACTGTATATTCTTAATATAATATGTCAATTTTACATGTATATGTATCTCTAACAATTCTCTTAGTTCTTTTTTGTTATGTTATTGCATCTAACTTCACTTTGTAAGAAAAATATTTTTTGTAAATTTTTGGCGCCTGACGTACCTCAGGCGCTCGCCTTGACTTAGGGCGCGCCTTCGGGCAAGGCTAGCCCTCTTGCGCCTCTGTGCGCCTAGCGTCTCTAACAACTATGCTTATATCATAAAAAGTTATTTTTACTCCATTCTATGTACTTACCATTGTAGTCAAAGGGCGAGGAGGCTGGCGCCTCCTAGCCCCATAGGCGGTGCATATGACAAAGGCGTGCGCCTTTGTATGTGAGGCGCTAGGCGCAAGGCACATATAAGGAGCCAGAGGCGCTTATAAGGCGCCAAAGAAGTAGTTTTAGGGTTATTTGATTTTATTGTTTTTCTTTTTCTTTTTCCCTTGTGTTCTTTCCTAATGCAGCAAGCAGAAATAGTCAAAATATTATATCATGTGACATGTCATGCGAAATAATGTGAATATTTCAATCCTGTTTCAGAGTTATTAAGTTATTGATGATATTATGAGAATATGTCAGGCTTTCAGCCCGTATTTTCAGCAGTATTTGGTTTATTAAGTTATTATGTTATTGTTAATTTGTTATTACGTTATTGTTGTTATTTTTATTAATTACACTCACATACACACGGCCTGTTTCAAATCCGAGTTATTATGCGGATTTCCAGCCCATATTTCTAGCTGTATGTGGTTTATTATGTTATTATGTTATGGTATTGTGCACATTTCAGTCCTGAGTCCTGTATTTCCATTTTCCAGCAGCATATTATAATTAGTTTTAAGTTTTAACTTGT
>CATIWQ010118298.1:0-12800 GCA_949673415.1 Euphorbia schlechtendalii | reverse complement strand
TAACAGTGCCAAAAACCTTGTTCCCCACTTTTCTACCGATAAGATAAAAGTTCAAAATACGAACAGGTGTTGTCAATACCGCTTATCAAAATAGAAAAATGGTGACCACTACAAGTATACAGTTTCGATGTAGTTTTAAAAGATATCGATCCCACAGGGAAGGAATTCGGTTCTAAAGACTGACTAGAGTTACAGGGTAAACGAAAATATAGAATTTATATTGGAAGGGTATGGATGATAGACGGATGAATGGATAGATGTATGAACAGACTAGAGAAGATGTATAATATAGAGATATTCCTACGAACAAGTTTAACAGAGAAAAACATGCAAAATCATCAAGAATATTTCGTACACTAGATAACTTCAACAAATAAGGTTCTAAACGCCCTAATATTCAATAATTCACCATAGAGCAACACAAGAGATGACTTTTCTAAATCTAGGGTAAACGAATTATGACACTAATAAGAACCTGGATAACTATATTACTATGCTTATTACGGGTCACTCTCACATAGCCATATTATCAAGTGACCACTCCAAAAATGTTGTCTCACTACACAGCGTTATAATCACAGATCTAGTGATTATACACAATCTTGTTAACCCCGAAATCACTCTTAAAGTTAACTCGAAAGCATATAACTTGATTAATATAAATGACGCAAAATGAGTTACTCGTGATGACACATAGACATATCATAAACTTCGAAATAGAGTGTATAAGTAGAAAACAAAGTAAAGTTGTAAGGTATGCAAG
Organism: Euphorbia schlechtendalii; assembly: GCA_949673415.1. Taxonomy (NCBI): domain Eukaryota; kingdom Viridiplantae; phylum Streptophyta; class Magnoliopsida; order Malpighiales; family Euphorbiaceae; genus Euphorbia; species Euphorbia schlechtendalii. The sequence continues at coordinate 12,037 of CATIWQ010118298.1, read as the reverse complement.
TGAAAGCTAAAGTTGATCAAACCGTGTCTACTTTGAATCTTGTCCCGACTTGTACAGAACCTCCAATAGGAAGCCATTCTTTGTGAATCTCGAAAAAAAGAATGTTGAAGAATAAAAAATTTTATTGATAAGTGCTTTGCAATTACACTCATACAATAAAAGCTCGAATTTGTGTAGAAATATAGTGATCGAAAAAGGAATCGAATCACTTATACATTTTTCTCACTAACACTTTGAACATAGGGAAATCTAGATATTACACTCTCTATCTATACAAGCACACTATTATTCAATGCCTTCTAATCATGTTATAACCATGCACCACAACACAACACACAAAATTGTGGAGTTTAGAGCCCTATTTATAGAGTACGAAGGGTTGCATCCGTTCAGATGAAAAGTCGTGTCCATTGGCGAAGAGTTGCACCACTTCATTGTGATTGGTTGAATTGGTTTGATCTCATCTATAATGGAAAGGCACCTTTTTATGATTGGTTGACTTCTAAAAGGTGTCTTTTCGTCTAACGGTTGATGGCGGTTGATCGTTCTTATCCAGCGGTTGCAGAAGAGAAGAGTTGACCAAAAATCGTCAAGGTCACTACCACAAATGTATGTTACGACCTTGAATACTTGGTTGGCAACTTTCTGTTACGAAGGTTAACAAGTTGCGACCACGATATATGTGTCACGATAGTGACATGCCTTTTTCACATGAATCCTCTTTGCGATTTCTACCGATCTTTTATATCTTCGATCCTTTGCCAATTCCTTAAGTTCCACGCATCTTTTTGCACCTTTTTCACTCTTTTTCCATAGAATTCCACTTTTGTTGGTTTTATTTCCAAGATTTACCTAGTTTCTGCATTTGCATAAAAAATAACTACATACCATGTGAAATATTTTATATGAAGTATAAAATGAAACAAAACCATATCATTTTATGTTTGAAAATGTCATGATAATAAGTGTAATTATGCACTTATCACACCCCCACACTTAACTTTTATCTTGTCCTCAAGGTAAAAACAACAGAAGTGTATAAATCAGTATTCAAGTTCGTACCTCATTTGGTGAAAGATTATTGTAGTGAGGATCACATTCCCACATTGCATAAGATTCAAGTAAAAATTTAAAATTTTCCACAAATTAGTAATGTGCAATTTATATAGTCCAGTTGCATACCTTTGCTCTTAATGGAGGGTCAACAGAATCGCGTCTTCATAATAGTGTTATATGCTTACCTTCTCTCAAGTATAGTATAAAGTATAAAGGACAAAAATGAGCACACTTTGGAAAGTTTGATCTCAAGGCATTTTTAGGTAACCTAGGATGCTAAAAACACTCTTAGTGGTTGCATTTTATGCTCCATAACACTCTCCCCTTTTTTTAGTGGTTGCATTTTATGCTCCATACCTATTTCTCTCATTTTTTTCTTTTAAGCATATGTTTTTGAATTACTTTGTACTTTGCACCCATTTTTCATGCTATGCTACTTTTTCTTTTTCACTCATTGAATGGTTGAAGTTTCTGCTCCATACCATTCTTCACCTTTTGCATAACTCATTGGTTATCCTCTCTTTCTTTTGAATTTTCTCTCAATACACTCATCCTTTATTGAACAATTTCAAAGTATTATGGCTATAGTTTCCCAATACTTTAAACACACTCAATACTTATAGGACTTATTTGATAATAGCATATAAAACTCATAGGAAGAATACTATTGGATATTACTCCACTTAAAACTTATCGGTAGCATAAAACTAAAATTATACAACTTATACTAATTTATGTTGCATTGAAATGTATATCGAAACTTACTTGGAATGTTGCTTTTTAAATGTTACTCACAACTCATCCTTGCCAAATGTGAAATGTTGTGCGAAAACGCTCACACTCTCAATGTGTGGTCATACTCGAAACACTTTGTTCGAAATATGCACTAACATCAAACTTGAGATGCCTAACACTCACAATAACCTTGGAACATATGTTAGTATAGTATAGGTATGGATAATGTATAAAGAACACAAAATCAAGAAAATTTTTCAAATTGTTCAATTTTTTAATTTTATATAATTTTTTTGGATTTTCGGGATTTTATACAAATGCCCGCCACACAAAAGAACACAATGTCCTCATTGTGAGAGATTTTATTAAAAACGAAAAACAAAAGATTAAAAACAAACAACTAGTCTAAAAATTGAAAAAGAAAGTAAAGAAAAGAGTAAACCCATTTATTGTGAAGGAGAATCTAGGGCTCATGTCTCGATTGTGAAGGCCTATCGCGATAGTGATTTCTTTCAAAATAGGAACAGAAGGTGTTGCTACGTAACATCACGAGCGAGATCTATAATCGAGGTCATGACCTTCTTTAATCCTTCTATATCTTCAATTTTTAGACTTAGTGTCATAATTCGTAGACACATAAATATAATTGCCCGTTCTCCGGTAATTTGATCTCTAAAACAAACTTGCCTACCCCGGCATCGGTGCCAAAAACTTGATCGCAAGGTTTTGACTCTACTAATTTTAAGGGCTTATATTCGGTAACGGTGCCAAAAACCCTGTTCCCCACTTTTCTACCAATAAGATAAAAGTTCAAAATACGAACAGGTGTTGTCAATACCGCTTATCAAAATAGAAAAATGGTGACCATTGCAAGAATGCAATTTCGATGTAGTTTTAAAAGATATCGATTCCACAGGGAAGGAATTCGGTTCTAAAGACCAACTAGAGTTACGGGGTAAACGAAAATATGGAATTTATATTAGAGGGGTATGGATGATAGACGAATGAATGGATAGATGTATGAACAAACTAGAGAAGATGTAAAATATAAAGATATTCCTACGAATAAGTTTAACAGAGAAAAACATGCAAAATCATCAAGAATATTTCGTACACTAGATGACTTCAACAAATAAGGTTCTAGAAGCCCTAATATTTAATAATTCATAGCAGAGCAACACATGAGATGACTTTTCTAAATCTATGGTAAACGAATTATGACACTTATAAGAACCTGGATAACTATATTACAATGCTTAGTACGGGTCGCTGTCACATAACCATATTTAGCAACTTACCACTCCAAAAATGTTGGCTCACTAAACCACTTTATAATCACAGATCCAGTGATTATGTGCAATCTTGTTAACCCCAAAATCACTCTCAAAGTTAACTCGAAAGCATATAACTTGATTAATATATATGACGCAAAATGAATTACTCGTTATGACACATAGAAATATCATAAACTTCGAAATAGAAAGTATAAGCAGAAAACAAAGTAAAGTTGTAAGGTATGCAAGTGAAAGCTAAAGTCGATCAAACCGTATCCACTCTTTAATAGGATTCGTCAATTCCAGCAATTCCTGCGTCTACTTTGGATCCGATCTCGACTCGTACAGAACCTCCGCTAGGATGTTATTCTTTGTGAATCTCGAATAAAAGAATGTTGAAGAATGAAAAATTATATTGATAAGTGCTTTGCAATTACACTCATACAACAAATGCTCGAATTTATGTAGAAATATAGTGATCGAAATAGGAATCGAATCACTTATACATTTTTCTCGCTAATACTTTGAACGTAGCGAAATCTAGATATTACACTCTCTATCTATACACGCACACTATCATTCAATGCCCTCTAATCATGCCATAAACATGCACCATAACACAACACATGAAATTATGGAGTTTAGAGCCCTATTTATAGAGTACGAAGGGTTGCATCCATTCAGATGAAGGGTCGTATCCATTGGTGAAGATTTGTATCGCTTCATTGTGATTGGTTGAATTGGTTTGATCTCATCTACAATGGAAAGGCACCTTTTTTATGATTGGTTGACTTCCAAAAGGTGTCTTGTCGTTTGATAGTTGATGGCGGTTGATCGTTCTTATCCGGTGATTGAAAGAAGAGAAGAGTTTACCAAAAACCATCAAGGTTGCCACCATGAATGTATGTCGTGACCATGAATACTTAGTTGGCAAATTTCTGTTGTGAAGGTTAACAAGTCACGATCACGATATATGTGTCACGATGGTGACATGCCTTTTTCACATGATTCCTCTTTGTGATTTCTACCGATCTTTGACATCTTCGATCCTTTGCCAATTCCTTAAGTTCCACGCATCTTTTGCACCTTTTTCACTCTGTTTCCATAGAATTTCACTTTTTTTCATTTTACTTCCAAGATTTACATAGTTTCTGCATTTGCATAAAAAAAACTACATACCACGTGAAATCTTTTATATGAAGTATAAAATGAAACAAAACCATATCATTTTATGTTTGAAAATGTCATGATAATAAGTGTAATTATACACTTATCAATACTTACAAGTTTCATACAGGATATTACTAGATTATTTTTTTTAAAATGGATTACTTACCAAATGTTGGTTTACATTGAACAACATTTTGTCCAAGCCTGCAGTCTTCATGGTTGTGTTTTTAGGCCTCCATGTGAAGAACCTCTCTTTGAAATCCTCTCTTCAGATTTAATTTCTCACCAACCACACCTTCGCAAGGTTCATATACCTCATAGAACCATGCGTGGAAAACCATTGGGAAGCCAGCTATCAAGTATGAATTTTTCATGCCTATTTTTTACATTGGTAATTTCAATCCATTTATGGTTACCTAGTAAGATAGGCTTCCCCAAGCTACTTTTGTGTAGTTGCCTGAGTATACTGAATCAAAGTATTTCGGCGCGATTTTGCTGCTCAGTTCGTTTCCCATCAGGTAGCACTTTATGAAGTAGATCATTGCGACCTCGACCCTAGTTTGTAGGCTCGTATATATCAGATTTGGCTGCCTCAGAACAGTCTCCATCATTGGTTTTGTAATGGTTCCGCCGTGTTTGGGAAAATATTTGTTGAAGAAGTCAGCTACTTCATGCGTCTCTAGCATCTTGTAGTTGTCCACCGCCACTGTTGGTAGGCCTGTGATTAGTATAAAATGTTCTATCCCAAAATATACAGGCTGACCTCCAAGCTCTATGTACATGCATTTGTCATTCTTCTGATCGATCTCACAGATCAACAAATTGTGTAGCATGTTCTTATGTGCCTTCATCGTGTTATGTTTGAAGAATTTCCCAAAGATAATCCCCACATCCTATCAATGACATTAATAGGAGTGTTGTCTACGATGTACTCGATAATGCATTGGTTTGAAATGACTATAGCTGCGGTAGTGTATTTCACCCCCCTTGGTAGGACAAGATTGTATAGCTACACATGTGTGGAGTGATTTTTTATTTTTAGACATCATATTTATGAACAAGATATAAAGTTCCTACCAAATACATACTATGATTCTGTTTCCTAACAGTTTTCATCTTCATACCAGTTACATACCACTTTCTGAATTCGGTTTGCAACTTCATATCAATTACATACCACTTTCTGAATCCGGTTTATAACTTCATACTAGTTAAATACCAATTTCCTACAATTTAGCAGATCTTTCCCACTAGTTAAATATCAATTTCCAACAATTAGTTTTTAATAACTAAACCATATTTCTTTAATTTGTTTTTGCTTGTTTCCTTATGTAGTTTCATCCAAACTATAATTTATACATTTTTTTCTGAGTTTTCAACTTTATACTTGTTAAATGGCAGTTACATACCACTTTGTGAATTCGATTTGCAACTTCATATCAGTTAGATACCAGTTACATACCACTTTCTGAATTCGGTTTGCAACTTCTTACCAGTTTTATACAAGTTTCCTACAATTTAGCAGATCATTCCCACCAGTAAATTATCAGTTTCCCTGCAATCAATTTTAATAACTAAATCATATTTTTTTCTAGTTTGTTTACCAGCTTCTTATGTAGCTTCATCCAAACCATATTTAGACACTTTTTTCTGAGTTTTCAACTTCATACCATTTGAATACCAGTTACATACCACATTCTAAATTCGGTTTGCAACTCCATACCAATTAGATACCAATTACATACCACTTTCTAGATTTGGTTTCCAACTTCATACCAGTTATATACCTATTTTCTATAATTTAGCAGATCTTTCCCACCAGTTAAATATCAGTTTTCTACAATTAGTTTTTAATGACTAAACCATATTTCTAATAATTTGTTTTACTTTTTTTCCTTATGTAGTTTTATCAAAAAAATATTTTATACACTTTTTTTTCTGAGTTTTCAACTTCATACCAGTTAAATACCACTCTCTGAAACTCGATTTTTCTCTTCATACCAATTGTATACTAGTTTCAAAATAAATCTATCCTACTAGTTAAATACTAGTTTCCTTTTTATCCGTTTATCAAACAATGACCTCACATTTACAGATTCGTATTTTTACCTCTTGTAGATTTTGAACTTCTTCATTTGTTTGAGGTTGAGCTTTCTCTTCATTGCTTTGTTTTTCGATTTTGATTTATCTTGTTTGGCTTTTTCTGCTTTCTTAAGTGCCATTGTTCCTGTATTTCGTGAAAAAATTCAACGTTAATAGAGATTATTCGATTATTGAACTAGATCTAGTTTTTGAAAACTAAGAATACTTACCGTAATCATTGAGATGTGCAGAAGTTGAAGATGAAATAGTTGGAGAATGGAAATTGCTCGAAGTTATGGTTTAGTGAGTTGAATAACTGTAGAAAATTTGTTCGAATAGTTGGATTTTGTAACCAGGAGAAGTTGAGGATGAGAGTGGGATCGTGAGAATGAGAGTGGGATCATGAGAATGAGAGTGGGAGTGAGAACGAGTGAGAAACTGTTATGTTGTGTATGGAGCATATAGCAGGTGAAAGGTTTTGGTGGAACGTAAGAATTGAAAGAACGATTCTTAATTGGGTCAAAATAGTTAGAGCCCAAAACTGGGCTGAAATTATTCCTAAATTTCAATCCATTTATATAATTTTCCCAAATATTTATGTTCAACATAGATTGGTAATTATTTATAAAAAAATGGTTTTACGTGCGAGTATATTTGGCATTGTTTTTTAAATTATTGTCCTAACAAGTTGATTTCAAAAAAAATTTAGAACTATATATTTTGGCTTCAAATAACACATTATAATCTTTCATTCTATTTAATTAGGAACTATCTAACTCTTTTTTCAAAATCAACTCTGGTACTCATTGGAGTAACTTAAAAAAAGAGTTTTTCAAAAAAAAAAGCTTGGGAAAGCATGACAACCTGTCATACATGACTTTTACATGTAGTATAAAATATATATTTTATATATAAATATTTTTACAAGAAGTATTTACTAGAAATGTTTAAAAACATCATTGTAGAAAATTAGTTAGGCTTGAGAGTGTTGGATTATACCTTAAAAGTAACATGTTTGAGCACATCTAACACAAAACTTGTTGGCTTGTGCTAAGATCTAATTTATTCCACTTATATATCACTCACCATGTTTGTCTATTTTCAATGTGGGACAACTCCACATCTTCAACACTCTCCCTCAAGTGCAACTGGGTTTGGACCAGTTGTCACTTACCAAATATTCTTTGATCTATCTCCTCTAAGGTTCAAGGTCATCAATGAGTGTAGTATCTATACTAACCCAATTCTACCATGACTTTAACACGAAACCCAGGATCTTTCCAGCTATCAAGTCTTCCTCTGCTTTGATAATATGTAGATAATATGTGAACCCTGAAAATGTTGGAATTATAGTTGTAGTGAACATACAATTAGGGTTGAACTCATCTAATACAAAACTAAAGGGAAAATTTTATAAATGGGTCAAAAGTTATGAATAGTTTCAACCCAAGTTTTGTGTCATGACTTCTTTGACCAATTAAGTTTCATAGTTACCTTCTATACGTTCCAAAGTTTTTGTGTTCATCTCCCTTACCTTCAATGTTTGTTTTTTAATTTTCTTATCTTATTTCGCCATTATCTCTCAAAACATTCATTATTTTACATGTTGCTTCGGAGTTTTTTGTTCGTCTCATTTTTATCTTTGAAAAACCATCCATTGTGATATACTTTTCGAAAATTTTTTAGAACTGTTTGATATCTGGTAAGAAACTGGTAAAAAACTGGTAGGTAAGTGGTATGTAACTAGTAGGAAGAACAAGTTGTGTCAAATTTGTTATGAAAGTATGGTAGGTAACACAAATACATGAAAAAACTTATCTTCATAGCAACAAAACAAAAAATTATAATCTTAAAAGTAATGAAAATGCATTAGAAAATAATTACATGTAAAATAAAATTCTACAAAGTATCGAATCAAACCAGTAGAAATCTAGTATGTAACTAGTATGAAGAACAAAAAATGTCAAAACTAATAAGAAACTAGTAGGTAAGTGGTAGGAAACTAGTATGAAGAACAAGTTGGGTCAAATTAATCTTGAAAAGTAATGAAAATGCATTATAGAGTGATTAGAACATGTAAGATAAATCTCTAGAAAGTACTATATAAAAACAGTAGGAATCTGGTATGTAACTGGTATGAAAAACAAAAAATGTCAAAACTAGTAAGAAAGTGATAGGAAAGTGGTAGGAAACTAGTATGAAGAATAAGTTGTGTCAAATTAATCTTGAAAAATAATGAAAATGCATTAGAAAGTGACTAGAACATGTAAGATAAAACTCTAGAAAGTATTCAATCAAAATAGTAGGAATCTGATATGTAACTGGTATGAAGAACAAAAAATGTCAAAACTAGTAAGAAACTAGTAGGTAAGTGGTAGGAAACTAGTATGAAGAACACGTTATGTCAAATTAATCTTGAAAAGTAATGAAAATGCATTAGAAAGTGATTAGAACATGTAAGATAAATCTTTACAAAGTATTGAATCAAAACAGTAGGAATCTGGTATGTAACTGGTACGAAGAACAAAAAATGTCAAAACTAGTAAGAAAGTGGTAAGTAAGTTGTAAGAAACTGGTATGAAGAACAAGTTGTGTTAAATTAATCTTGAAAAGTAATGAAAATGAATTAGAAAGTGATTAGAGCATGTAAGATAAAACTCTAGAAAATATTGAATCAAAATAATAGGAATTTGGTATGTAACTGGGATGAAAAATAAAAAATGTCAACACTGGTAAGAAAGTGGAAGGTAAGTGGTAGGAAACTGGTATGAAGAACAAGTTATGTAAAATTAATCTTGAAAATTAATGAAAATGCATTAGAAAGTGATTAGAATATATTAGATAAAAATCTAGAAAGTATTGAATCAAAACAGTAGGAATCTGGTATGTAACTGGTATGAAGAACAAAAAATGTCAAAACTAGTAAGAAAGTGGTAGGTAAGTGGTAGAAAACTGGTAAGAAGAACAAGTTGTGTAAAATAATCTTGAAAAGTTATGAAAAAGCATTAGAAAGTGATCTATTCATGTTAGATAAATCTCTACAAAGTATTGAATCAAAATAGTAGGAATCTGGTATATAAATGGTATGAAAAACAAAAAAATCAAAACAAGTAAGAAAGTGGTAGGTAAGTGGTAGAAAACTGGTATGAAAAATAAATTGTGTCAAATTAATCATGAAAATTAATGAAAATGCATTAGAAAGTGATTAGAACATGTAAGATAAAACTCTAGAAAGTATTGAATCAAAATAGTAAGAATCTGGTATGTAACTGGCATGAAATTGGTATGAATAATAAAAAATGTCAAAACTAATAAGAAAGTGATAGATAAGTGCTCTAAACTGGTATGAAGAACAAGTTGTGTTATTTGATGAATCTTTTATGAAGAGCAGCTGCAATTTTATGATTATTGTATCAGAATTTCAGAACTGGATTTAAATTAATGAATTTCCTTTAATCATCTATACTTTAGCCATTGTCCAGATTTGATAATCTAGTCTAATTAGCTGACATGTGTAAAACTAGTTATTTGATTTGATTTCATGATAGCCAATGCACATTTTAATCATTAATATGGCTCTATTTTTTACCAACTGTACAAAAAAACTTTAATCAACAACAAGTTGTTTGTCTTATTTCAATTAAAAAGAAGTGGTCACATTCACAGCTCATATATCATACAGCTGGAAGAAAATTAAGGTACAAGTAAGAAGTTGATTTCTTGGACTTCAGTTCCATTTAGTACGATAAAATCAAACAATATGTCATATTCATTCACCATACATACCCTACAAATTAAAAGACAAAAGCAAACACAAAAGACAAATAGAATCTATGAGCAACAATAGGATTTCAATTGATCCTCATTCTTAATTTTAAAAAAATGATCGAAAGCTAGAAAACTATAATTACACAGAGAATTTAAGAATTGCAGAGAGCAAAAATTTGAAGAAACTTCGATCTAGAGAAAATCGAAGAGAATCGAAACAAGGAAGAGAGAATTTGATGGAAAGAAACGCGCAATGCAAAAAGATGAAGAAATTGAAACTTGATAAAATAGTGTATATATAGAACGCATAGAATGAAAACTGAAACTTAAAAGTGGTTATACAATGCAAACTATCAGTTGGAATGTATTTTTGTAAATAAATTTCAAAAGCTCTACATGTTTTACAATTTCCCTAAATTAAATGGTTGTGTTGCGGAGCAATCTATATAATTTATGTATCACTTGATATACGTCTCCAACAATCCTTAGCAAATAAACAACAACTTAGATTTACATTTCCGTAAACCGAGGAAAATTGTTCGTTTATTGCTTAAATTAATATATAGTTATAATAGACCTCAAATATTATAAAATGGAGTACCAAAACAGAGGCAGACTCCAATTTGTAGAAAGGACGAGGAATTGAGTGAAAATTGATGGATTGTGCACATGGTATTAAGTGTATTCATGGATTAGTTTGTGAGGAGATTTTTTGGCTGACAACAGAAACAAGTTGATTTATATTGTTTTGAGCAAACCCATGTGCTATCCGTTTAGTAGTTCTCAAAATGCAACAAAAAAACGTCTAATAATAGAAAGTAGCGTAAGTGTTAATTAACTGTATATACAAAAGTGCACACGCTTTATTTGTATGCAATTCAAAATATCAACGTACAAGTTGAAGTGGAGATGTGTTAAAGTAGTATTATGTGACAGAAAGATACTCATAAAACGGAACAAAATTATACTATAGTTAAACCAATCATGTTATACAAGAATGAATATTGGGTCACTATATAGAACATTAAATTCAAATAATGGGTGTGTTAAAATTGAAAATTTTTAGATAAATGAACGATGAATGAATTAAATAAAAAATTAATGAATTCCTTAAAAAATATCAATGCAACAAATAATAAAAATAAATCATGAGAATGCAAACAAAGGTGACATTAATATCTTAGCACAAAAACCTATGATGTTGCATTATGAAAGTGTTTGAAATTTTAACTATTAGAAAGAAAAATAAGTGTACAGGAAGATACTTAAAACACACTGTTTTGTCAAAAATAAAAACACTTTTGCAAAACTTTCAATAATAATATGCTCTAATACAGAACTCCACAGTAAACATTCATTATTTATTCCATAAACTTTCAAATGTTTTAAATAGGTATACCTAGGAATGTTCAAAACCCAAACCTAATCAAAATAAACCAACCAAACCGATGAATTTCAGTTTTTTAGTTCGGTTTTGATCTTTTATTTTACGTACTTGCGAATTATTTGTTAGGTTTAATATTTATTAATAAACAATAGATATAATCAAACCGACCAATCAAATAAAAAAACACTCAAAAATATTAAATAATGTAATTTAATTGATGATATATATATTAGAAGTTCTAATATTCCTAAAATTCTTAATCTACAATTCAATAATTCCTCAAACTCGTGAATGATATAAGATCATCTTCAATCCGTTACTCTATATTCTAAACTCTATTTTTACAGTTTTTACTTTATTTATATAGTTGCTATAATAAATTCACTCTAACTCATTACTCCATTCTTCTGATTAAAAAAAATTATTTTCATCAAACAATATTTTTTTATTATTATTATTATTATTATTATTATTATTATTATTATTATTATTATTATTATTATTATTATTATTATAACATTATGTTGTTCTTATAGTTATTTAACAAAAATATTTAACTTTTATA
>CATIWQ010118281.1:0-50510 GCA_949673415.1 Euphorbia schlechtendalii | reverse complement strand
ATTTGAAGGTTTAAAGCTCAGTTTATGAGATTTACCTAAAATACAAGTTTCACAGGTTCTAGACTTGGTTCCTTTAGAAATATCTAGATTGATATTGTCAGTTAAAGTATTTAGACCTTTATCACCTATGTGACCTAATCTTTTATGCCAAAGATCAAATTTATCAGATTTAGTAATGTTATCACAAGTTCCATTAATCACAGTACCTATTAAATGATATAAACCACTCTTTAATTGACCTCTAATCAAGACTTTATTATTTTTATACACTTCAAGAGCTCCACCTTGAGCCTTGTAGTGAAAACCCCTTTTATCAAGGTAACTTAAAGAAATGAGGTTTCTGTTTATGTTAGGTACATATTTAACATTACTTAGACTGATTTTCAAATTATTTTCACACAAAATTAACACAGTACCACTTCCAAGTATTTCACAGGTAGAGTCATTACCCATGAGGACTTTTCCTTCATTACTTGGAACAAATTCAGTAAACCAATCTTTCCTGGGTGTAATATGAAAAGTACAACCTGAATCTAAGATCTAGGTTTCAGAATCTCTGATTTGACTTATTGTTAATGCTTCCACTTCATTATTTTCAACTATATTATTAGTATTAGCATCATTTTGAGATTTACCATTATTAGTTTCATTTGCTATCCTGATTCTACAATATTTTATTGTATGACCCTTTTTACCACAATGATAGCAAACATAAGATTTCTTATACTTAGATTGTTCACAAGACTGAGTTGAATTGGTACTGTTATTATTACTTTGCCCTTGTTTAGACTTAGACTTTTTAGACTTCTTTCCCTTTTTTCCTTTAACAAACAAACCTTCACCATTTTGTGATTTAGTTTTAGTCTCAGGATTTATTTCTAATTCTTTCATTTTTAAAGCAGAAACTATGTCATCAACATCTAAGTCATCTCTACCATATTTAAGGGCATCTTTCAAACCTTTATACTTGTCAGGTATAGAGTTTAAAAGAAGAATGGACTGATCATCACTTGATATAGCCACATTAGCACTTTCAAGCTCAATAGTGAGCTTTTGAAAGTCATCAAAATTTTCATCAATATTTTTAAGATGATTCATTTTAAAACTGAATAACTTTTCTTTTAAATAAGCTATCCTGGAATTACTTACATTCATGTACAATTCATCTAATTTATCAATTAGTTCAGGAGCAGTTTTAATACCTCTAACTCTTCTAAGCACATTGTCAGTCAAATTTAACACAATTGTGGAGTAAGCAGTATCCATTGCTTCCTCCTTTTATTCAGCAGTAAGACTATCAGGCAAATTTAATTGTCCTAGAAGTGCCTTATGGCACTTTTGTTGCATTAAAACAGCAGTCAATTTATCTTTCCATATAGTGTAATCACCTTTACCATCAAATTTATCTAAAGTAACTTTAGCTATAGACATTTTGATGACTCTTATAAACAGAGATAAAACAAGAGAAACAAAGATGACACACAGGCAAAGACAAGACAGCACAAACAACAACAAAAAAAGAATTACTGACTTACAAGAAAACTATAAAAGAGATACTTACTAATAGTAGAGTTTATACTCCACTTTCAAGAGTCTTCTTTATACAGTGTAATTAAAGAAAACTTTAAAAACAAGGAGTCAATAGAATTCTTTACCTCTCAAGATTTGGATTCCATAGTTTGAGATAAATGACAGTACCTCAAGTCCTCAAACACAAAATTGCAAATGCAAGAGATGTTCCTCGCACAAAGCAAGACAAAACTAACTCAGTTTTCAGTTAAAAAAAATAGGCCACGATATCAGAAAGAGGCAGTACAGAAATGAGAAGCTGATGAAAGATGATTTTAAAGAAAGTTTTGACACAAGAACTTACAGAAGAGATCTAGTATCAAACAAACAGAGAAATCACTTTAAACAGCATGCATATAAACTCGATTCATACGCAAAAACGCTCTGATACCATATGTAGTGTTTAAAACTCAGATTATCGCACACAAATCATGCAAAAATGAGCTAATCTAAGATGCGGAAATTAAACAACACACACGAGATTTTATAGTGGTATCCTGGGAGGTTTATTTCCCAAACTAATCCACTTGTTGGAGCGAGCAATATTATTAAGCAAAGGGCACTGAAGACCACGGTAAAGAAAAAAGTGTACAAATACAAGCCTCAATAGGAAACTCAACAAAGAATCCAAAAAGATAAAAGAAACTCAGCTAGCATGTACAAAACATCGCAATATCTCAGCAAAAATGACTTAAGTAAAGAAAACAGAATGAAAACACCTCAAACCGAAGTTCTACTGAAATCAGATATCCTCCACTAAGAAGAACACCAAAGAACGCCTTAAGTCACTGCTCAAAATCGCTTTAGAAAGTTTCAAGTCGCCGTCAAGAAGAAATCGCCTCAGAGGATTTTTTAGGGTTTCAAAAGAGAGAACGGCAGAAGGAGAGAAAACAAAAGCTAAAATCTAAAGCTGAAGAACTTAAGCAGGGTTTATATACTAAGCTGAGTTTGCGGGCTGGGCTTCTTGTGGGCTTCAACCAGTGGGCTTGCAAGAATAAACCAGGGACATAACCCAACACTTTGCTATGCAATAAAATGTAGTAAAAGAAATGCAGCTAGCCGATATTCTGGTTAGTTAATTTAACAAATGCGCATGCATATCCCTACACAAAACTTCACTTCAAATCGATCATCGATATTTCGGGTGCATATGTCACTGCTTACGAAATATCAAATGCGACATGGTCTTTTGTTGTCCTTTTTGTATTAACTATTCTTCATCACACTACTTCCAAAAATAAATCACATGCAATAACTTATACTATATCAATATACCATCATATAAATGAAATGAAATCGTAACCACATTTATCACACAAAAAAGATGAACACAGAACAGTTAGCTTCTCTTATTCCTCATATACTCATCTTTTCCCCTCCAGCCCAAGGCCATGTTAATGCCATGCTTAAGTTAGCCGAATCGTTATGCCTTTCAACCCTTACTCACATTACCTTCTTAAATTTCAATTTTTTCCACAACAAACTTGTGGGTAGTTCAGATATCGAATCTTGTTTCGCATATCAATATCCTGGCTTCAACTTCAAATCTATTCCACATTGCATGCCCTTGATTGGCGGACCGACAGATCTTGCTGACTGGTTAAGAGAATTCATAGAAGCACCAAAGCTCAAGACACAGCCTATTTTTGAAAAAATGTTAGCTGAGAGTAATCCACTGTCAATTTTGTTTATAATCACTGGATTTGTGATTATAACACTGTTTAGTGAGCCAAAATTTTTGGAATGGTAACTTGCTAAATATGGCTATGTGAGAGTGACTCGTACTAAGCATAGTAATATTGTTATCCAAGTTTATATAATCATCTTATTTCGTTTACACTAGATTTAGAAAAGTTATTTCATGAGTTGCACTGCGGTCAATAATTGAATATCTGAATGTTTAGAATCGAATCTATTAAATTAATCTAGTGAACGTAATATCTTTGATGACCTTGCATATTTTCTTTGCCATACGTGTTCATAAGGGATATCTATATACTTTTTATCTTCTCTAATCTTTCATACATTTGTCTATCCATCCATCATTCCAATCCTCCAAACTAAATTACATTATTTTCTTTTGTTCCGTTCCTCTTGTTGATCTTTAGAGCTGGTTCCTTCCCTGTGAGATCGATATCTTTTAAAACTACATCGCAACTGTATACTTGCAGTTATCATCATTTTTGTATTTTATAAGTGGTATTGACAACAACTATATTTTAAAGTCAAAATCTTGCGAACAAGTTATTAAACTTATCAATAGAAAAGTGGCAAACAAGTTTTTGGCACCTTTGCCGGGGATAAGTCTTTCGGAACAAGTGTAGCCAAAAATTGTGCGAACATGTTTTTGGCGCCGTTACCGGGGAAGGCAAGTGCGTTCTAGAGATCAAATTTCTGGAGAACCAGCAATTATATTTTTTTACATGTTATTTGGATTTATTTTTAATTTTATTTATTTTTATTTTGATATTTATATTTTCTTGTTATTGATAAATTTTTTTCTTGCTTATTCATTGAGTTTTCTTTCTAGCATGTGCATGCCAAGTACGCATAGTTCGAGAGAAAGTTTGGCGTCTTTCGAATAAGAAATAGAACGATTTGGTAGGACAAGGAAATGGAGAAGTAAGAGACAAAATCCCTAAAACTCTTACATTTTACTAAAATATATAGTATAATATAATAATATATTTTTATTTGTTTTAGTATAGTTTTTCAAATAAAAGAAAAGAACAAAAATTTTGAATTTTGGCATATCGCGACCGCGACTTGTATCGCTCTCGTGATTAGTATGGTCTGAACTCTCTGTTTTTGTATAAGAGAGAGTCACGATCGTGACTAACATTCGCGATCGCGACCCGTGCGATCTGAACAGTAGTTACTGCTGTAACAGCTATATTTTAATGGTTATATTTGATATATATATCCGTTGGAAAAGCAATTAATACCCTATTATCTATATAAATAACCACTTTTCCTAGTTTGTTTTCACAAAAACTCTCTTTCATAATCTCAATCCTTTGCTAAAACAAGTTTTTTATCTTTCAAATCTATGTTTCAAAGTTCTTGAATTCCGTTATAATGGCACCAAAACATCATCAAAGAGAAAGAACAAAGTCGTGAATCGACAAGACGAATTTGGTTGCCCCTTTCCAATCTATAGTGAAGAAGAAGTTGAAAGATACTTGAGAATCAAGAACTTCGATTTTAACAGTACGCTTTTCTACGATCCTACTTTTGCTATTGATGATGGGATTCACGAGGAAGTGGAAGAGTATTTTTCTCTATTCGGATTGGAGAAGTTTGTGAATATGCGATTTCTTTTTATCGAGGAATGGGTCCTCGAATTCTTGGCTACTGTTGTTGAAGATGGGAATATCTTGAAAAAGAAATTCAGGAATGGAGGAGAATAATCTAAATTCACTATGATGGATTTAATCAAATGGTTTGGTTTGGGAGAAGATTTTGATGAGATTGAGAAAGATGAAGATTATGAATTAACAAATGTTTGGACTGAGTTAACGGAATTGGATCGATACGATGTTAAGAACTCGTCCAACAAAAACATCCGAAGTAATAGCCTTCTCTACCTTCACAAGTTTATTTCTTAAAGTCTTTTCTTTAGACATGAAACAACTAAGGTGTCAATGAAGGACTTGGAAATATTGGAGTCAGTTTCGCAGTTTTGACCAAAGTTTTCAATGTATATTTTGGAGTCCATCACTAGTCTGACTACACATAAAAAGGCTAGAGTTGGAGGCGCAAATACAATTTGTGGGATAATTTTGGGGGCAAAGAATCGATTACCGTACCAATATAATCCAAGGGAGAAATTTAATTTTATGGGAGGAGTGTATATGAAGAGAGTAGGATTGGTTAAAGAAGAAGGAGGAAAGTTTACGTTTCTACCATATACAGTAAGGGTAAGGAAGCTTAGACAGACGCAAGAATCTACTTCTTGAGAAAACCAACCCGATGAAGACAATGTTGAAGAAGTTCAATTCGAAAGTAGTAATTCAAGACAAGCCTCGAGAAGTACAAATGATACTTGGAGAGGAAAGTTTGTGAAATATGTCGACAAAGCATGCTTAGACATAGCAACAATACAGCAAGATGTTCAACAACTGACAAAATCTAACATTTTATTGAACCAGAAGTTAAATACATATTTCAGAATGCAGAATTTGGAAATCTCACCGAGCCCTCCAGATTCAAGTTCCGATGAATAAAATGGGTTGAAATTCTTTTTCTTTTATCTAATTTAATTTTCCTTTCAGTTGTGTGTTTTAGACTAGATTTTAAATTGAATAAAGTCTTCCACAATGAGGACATTGTGTTCTTAAGTGGGGGGGGGGGGCAATTGTAAATCCCAAAAATCTAAAAAAATTAAATAAAAATTAAACAATCAAAGAATTTGAAATTTTTTGTTATTTATACATTATCCATTCTTATACTTTACTAACATTTGTCCAAGGTTATTGTAAGTGTTAGGTATTACAAGTTTGATATTAGTGCAAAATTTGAGCGCATGTTCAAATTGAGACTTATTAGCACAACATTTATCAATTTGGAAAGGATGAGAGGTGAGTAACATTCGAAAGCACCATTCCAAGTAAGTATCGATTTATATTTCATTGCAACATGAATTAGTCTAAGTTATATAGTTTAAGTTTAATGCTACCGATAAGTTTAAATGGAGTAATATCTAATAGTATTCTTAATATGAGTTGTATATGCAAATCTCGAATAAGTTCTATAAGTATTGAGTGTCTTTAAAGTGTTGGGAAACTATAGCCATAATACTCTGAAATTGATCAATAAAGAATGAGCGTATTGAGAGAAAAAAATCAAAAGAAAGAGAGGATAACCAATGAGTTATGCAAAAGGTGAGGAATGGTACAGAGTAGAAACTACAACCATTCATTGAGTGAAAAAAGCATAGCACAAAAAATGGGTGCAAAGTACAAAGTACTTCATAAACATATGCTTAAAAAAATGACAGAGTGGTATGGAGCATAAAATGCAACCACTGAAAAAAGGGGAGAGTGGTATGGAGCATAAAATGCAACCACTAAGAGTGTTTTAGCATCCTAGGTTACCTAAAAATGACTTGAGAGAAAATTATTCAAAGTGTGCTTTCTATGTCCTTTATACTTTATACTATGCTTAAGAGAAGGAAATATTCGAGTATGCATATAACGCTTATATAAAGATGCGATTTGGTTGAACCTCCATTAAGATCGCAAAGGTATGCAACTAAACTATATGAATTGCACATTACTAATTTTTGGGAAATTTTGAACTTCTACTTGAATCTTATGCAACGTGGGAATGTGGTGCTCACTACAATAGTCTTTCGCCAAATAAGGTACGAACTTGGATAACTAATTTATATACATATGTTGAATTTACCTTGAGGACAAGGTAAAAGTTAAGTGTGGGGGTGTGATAAGTGTATAATTACACTTATTATCATGATAATTTTACACATTAAACACTATAGTTTAAGTCATTTTTATACTTCATATAAAAGATTTCACGTGGTATCTAGTTGTTTTTGAAGCAAATGCAGGTACTAGGTAAATCTTGTAAGTAAAATGATTAAAGTTGGAAATCTATGAAAAAAGAGAGAAAAAGATGCAAAAAGATACGTTGAATTTGAGGATTTGGCAAAGGATCGAAGATGTCAAAGATCGGTAGAAATCGTAAAGAGGAACCATGAGAAAAAGGCATGTCACGATCGTGACACACATATCGCGGTCGTGACTTGTTAACTTTCACCACAGAAAGTTGCTAACCAAGTATTCACGGTCGTGACAATCATTCGCGGTCACGACCTTGACAGTATTTTGGTCAACTCTTCTCTTCTTTCAACCGCCAGATAAGAATGATCAACCACTATCAACAGCCATCAACTACCAAAAGAAAAGACACCTTTTA
Source organism: Euphorbia schlechtendalii (assembly GCA_949673415.1). Lineage (NCBI taxonomy): Eukaryota > Viridiplantae > Streptophyta > Magnoliopsida > Malpighiales > Euphorbiaceae > Euphorbia > Euphorbia schlechtendalii. The sequence continues at coordinate 43,004 of CATIWQ010118281.1, read as the reverse complement.
GAAGTTAACCAATCATGAAAAGGTGCCTTTCCATTGTGGATAAGATCAAAGTAATTCAACCAATCATAATGAAGCGGTGTAATTCTTCGCCAATGGACACGACTCTTCATTTGGATAGACGCAACCCTTCGTACTCTGTAAATAGGCTACAAGACTCAACAAATTTCGTGTGGATTATGCGATGTGGTAAGAGTGATAAGTTTGTCGCATAGATAGAGAGTAAAAATATCTAGATTTCTCTACGTTCATAAGTGTTAGCGAGAAAATGTATAAGTGATTCGAACCTTATTTCGATCTCTAGATTTCTCTACATATTCGAGCGATTGTTGTATAAGTGTAATTGCACATCACTTATCAATAAAATTTTTCGTTCTTCAATATTCGTTTATTCGATATTCACAAAGAATAGCATCCTAGCGAAGGTTCTGTATGAGTCAAGACAGAATTCCAAATAGACGCATGAATTGCGAGAATTGATGACTCCCATTACAGAGTGGATACGATTTGATCAACTTTAGCTATCACTTGCATACCTTACAACTTTGCTTTGCTTTCTACTTATACTTTCTATTTCGAAGTTTATGATATGTCAATGTGTCATAATGTGTATTTCGTGTTGAGTCTTTTATATTAATCAAGTTATATGCTTTTGAGTTAACTTTAAGAGTAGTTTCGAGGTTAACGAGATTGTGTATAACCACTAGATCTGTGATTATAATGCTGTTTAGTGAGCCAACATTTTTGTAATGGTAACTTGCTAAATGTGGCTATGTGAGAGCGACCCGTAATAAGCATAGTAATATTGTTATCCAAGTTTATATAATCGTCTTAATTTGTTTGCACTAGATTTAGAAAAGTCATTTCATGTGTTGCTCTACGATGAATAATTGAATATCTGAGTGTCTAGAACTGAATCTGTTAAATTAATCTAGTGTACGTAATATCTTTGATGAGTTTTCATTTTTTCTTTGTTGTACTTGTTCGTAGGGAATATCTATATACTTTTTATCTTCTCTTATCTTTCATACATTTGTCTATCCATCCATTATTCCAATCCTCCAAAATAAATTACATTATTTTCTTTTATTTCGTTCCTCTTGTTGATCTTTAGAACTGGTTCCTTCCCCGTGGGATCGATATCTTTTAAAACTACATCATAAATGTATACTTGCAGTGGTCACCATTTTTCTATTTAGATAAGCAGTATTGACAACACCTATTTGTATTTTGAACTCTTATCTTATCGGTAGGAAAGTGGGAGACAAGGTTTTTGGCTTCTTTATAAAATATAAATCCTCAGAGTCAGTAAAGTCAAAACCTTGCAAATAGTAGTTGGCATTTTTTCAAGTTGTGGCATCTTGTGGCATTTTTTTGGCAGTTAGCATTTTTTTAGCTGTGGCATCTATTGGGATGTCTTTTTGTCAATTGGCATGTAATTTTGATTATGGCATGTATTTTTGGCAGTTGGCCTTTTTTGGCTATTGACATGTTTTTTTGCTAGTTGGCATATTTTTTGCCATTTGGGTATTGTAGCTTGTTATTTTGGTTGTTGGTATGTTTTTTGGGCTATTGGCATGTTTTTTGGTACTTGGGGTTTTTTTGTTTGGCCGTTGGCATGTATTTTGCATATGGCAGTGTCATGTTTTTTGGATTTTTACACTGGCATGTTTTTGGATTTTGGAAGTGGTATGTGTTTTTGATAATGGCTATGGCATTATTTTGGATTTTGGCATTAGAATGTTTTTGGATTTTGGTAGTGACATGTATTTTTTCCTATGGTAGTTGCATTTTTTGGATTTTGGCTATGGCAATTGGCATTTTTTGAATTTTGGCAATGACATTTTTTTCATTTTTTTCTGTTGGCATGTTTTTTGCAGCCTACTACAAGTTCAAGGACAAGGAAGCCTGCTAGAGCTCCATCAATTCCTACTGCTGCAACTTCATCTACAACTACAAGAGCTGCATCAAAACCTACTGTTGCAACTTCATCTACAACTACAAGAGCTGCATCAAGACAAAGTGCTACAACAAATCCTACTGCAGCAACTACATCCATAACTACTAGAGCTGTATCAAGGTAAACTGCTACAACAACACATGCTACAAATGCAGAAAGGCCTCCCAGGCCTCCTCGTACTAGAAATTTTTCATATGATACAGTTTCCACTGCAGCCAAAAGAAAATGTCAACTTGTTAGTGTGGGATCTTCTTCTCCTTCTGCTTACAGGAATTCAACAAGAGTAGCTAATTTGGAAGAAATGGTAGTGAGGATGAGCAACCTTGGGCCAAGGACTACAAAGTAGTTTCATGATCGGATTTTGCATTTTTTACACTTATATGTAAATGATAAAACTATGTCATTCTGTACATGATTTGGCTATCAATATTTTGATTGTTGCTGTAAATGCTATACTAGTGTTACGTGTATTTTGGGTTAGAAAATGTAAGTATTTTGGTTGTTCATGCTTTGACATTACCAAATATGTTTTGGCTTAGGGTTTTTGTGGCTTTAAATGCTATACCAATGTCATTTGCATTATGGCCTTAGGAATGTAGGTATTTTTGGCTATAAAAGGCTTTGACAATGCCAACTGTGTTTCGGCTTAGGGTTTTTTGTTGCTGTAAATGCTACACCAGTGTCATTTGTGTTATGGCCTTAGGAATCTAGGTATTTTTTGTTGTAAAGGCTTTGACAATGCCAACTAAATTTTAGCTTTATGGGTTATTGATTTTTGTGATGGAAAATTGCCACTTTGTCTATGTATGGTCTAAGATATTGCCTTTTTTTATGTCTGTTATCTATCTAAGTGAATATTGCTTTTTTCAAACATGCAATTTCAATTACTGCAATGCCAACTTACTGTCTTTATTCAAATCCAATTCTATCTTTACTCAAATCAAATCCAAACCCAATTGCCATCCAAAAACTTACAATTCCATTTACAATTTCAGTTAACCAATTACAACTAAATTCTACTAAATCCAAACTTACATGAATCCCAACTCAAATCCAAACTTACATCAACTCAAATTTTTCATTACTCATTAAACAACATATTACAACTGAATTGTACTAAATTTTCAACTGATTACAACACATTTTCATGCCAAACACAGTTTCATATCACCTAAATTCCTAGTTAATTTAAAACTAAACATGTACAACAACACAATCACAATAATTAACATCATCATCAGAGCCGTTTTATTCTGCTCTCTTTGTGCTTCTAAATCAATCTTCAACTTCATAATTTCTTCCTCTTTCTTCATTGCTAAATCCATAGCACCAAGTAACTCCACCTCCATATTCTTAACATTCTCTTCACTGAAAGCTAACTAAGCTTCAATTTTCGTGCAATTTGATTCAATACCTTGTTTCCACTTTCACCCAAAGGCAGGTCATACCAATCGAAGAAATTACTCGCGCCCTTTTGACCATATCTTCCACAACCGAAAAATCTCCGCCCCATATTATCAATTGTCCAAGCAGTGAGCATCGGAGATTCAATACCACAATAACATTCTGCCTTTTGTTGTTTGTTGTGAACCAATTGTGAAGATGAACTCATGTTTAGGGTTTCAAGATTTCTGCAAAGTTTCAAAATTAAACACCTAGAATAAGAAAGAAAAAGGGATTTCGCATGAGATTGAAATGAATAGGATGAGATTACGATGAGATTGAGCAGAAAATGGAGAAATTAAGGGAGGAAATTTTTGTTCATCAACGAACAATTTGGGGGAAGTTTTTTTGTTTGAGAAATAAGCTCTTTTTATAGTGGGCCAAAAACTGAATTTCCCCTTCTACCCCTGGTCATGTCAGCTTATTTGACGGGGTCAACTCAAAAAACCCGTTTTTTATGACGGTAAAATTTCTTAAACCTCTTTTTATGAACCATAAAAACACAGACCCCTTTATGAAAATCGTTCAAATCACAGAACACCTTCTTGAAATTTATCCTAAAAAATCAACCTAACAAAAAGGAATTCAATTTAATTGGATTTATTTTTTTCAAAATCCTTATTGCAATGTAGGGGAATCTAACGCAATGCCCACTCATATTCCACTGTTCTGATAAGAATAAATATATTGTCCAATTAACCCCAATTATTGTTATAATCGTAAAATGAATAAAAATGTGGAACATCTTAAATAAAAGCAAATAGGGCCAGAAAATAGGAAAACGGAGTCCTTTGAACAAGTGTGAGTTGCATATGTGATTGGCAAATTACATTATGAGGTCCTAAGGATAACGAAAGTGACTCATCATCCCCACCTTTACTTTATATAATGGAATATATATTACTTACAGTAGAACCTTGTTAAATTAATACTCGATAAATATATAATCTCGCTAAAATAATATTTTTCTCCTGTCCCTACTCAAGACCAACGTGATAAATTAATAATTCGATAAATTTATGAGATAATACGAAAAAATAAATTCATATAGGTCCCATTTGACATATAAATTAATAATTCATAATTTGTAAAAATATATTTCATATAATTCATAAATAATCTAAGAAGATTTTTGAAAATATGAATCTAATGTTACTTGTTTCATTTTAAAATTAATATCCCCCTGAATCTTATCTCTAACCTTTCTTAAAGCATTGAGAAAATCCGGCATAGAGTTCTCACATTGTAAAATGAAGTGTTATAAGGTAATTGCTTTTAAATGCATGCTGGATTTTGTTGTTTGTACTCACATAATTCTTTACGAATTTTTTTATATTTTTGAGATGAGAAACCATTTTTTTCTTTTGTTTTTTAAAGTTATATATAGTAACTCTCTTTATATCGTAACTTAGTTAATATTAGTACATGTAACTATATTAATAGTTGAGTGGATTTATACATTTAACTTGAGATATGTATGGAATACTAAAAGTTTATCAATGAAAATACATGAATTTAGTTAATATGCTTGATTAATACTTATTAATTAAATTCATGTATTTCATATATATTCACATTGTAGAGATATAAACTACATACTTTATATATTAATAATTATTAATTTACGCGATTAATTAATAAATTGCTAAATTAATAAAATTTCATGGTCCTAATATTATTAATTTATAGAGGTTTGACTGAAATATGAATTTAGAAAAAAATTAATAAATATTTATTGGTGTTGTAAATATATGTTATGTAACATATATAATAAACTGTATTGATGTCCATAACTCCTATCTTTAAGCCATATAACTTATGTCCTTTCAATTTTTTGGTCTATGCTTATAAATATAGGTTTGTTGTATACTTTACGGCCCCTTTTGGCAACGCTGTCGCTGTTGTTGTTGCGGTTTGCTGTTGAGGTTTATTGTTGCGGTTCGTTGTTGCTGTTATTAACTAAAATGTATTTAGTGTTTGGTAAAAATATGATCTACGGTTGCTGTTAGAAATATTAAATAACTAAAATGGTCATATTTTAAATTTAAAATAATTTAATAAATAAATAATTTAAGGTCATTTTAGATAAAATTAATTGAAACCTCAAAAGGACTTCATGAAAAGTTGTATTTTGATGTGGTTTAAATAGGAGGTTAAACCCCAAGTTAAAACCAACCATAAGTGTGCGTTCAAACACTAAATTACCTCCTTTTCCTTTTTTAAATTATATGTTGCTTTCTCTCTATCTTTGTTATTATCTACTTTTCTATCTATTCATCTATTGTATATTCTTGTTGCTTTTTATTATTTACAACACGTTATCAACACGATCGCGATGAGACGGTGTGTTAGGAATGAATATCCCACATCACTCTCGGAGGATCCACTGAGCAGTTTTATAAGCAGGGCCCTGAAGGCCTTAACTTGAATTACGTGTTTTAAAGCCGTGAGGTTGGCCGTAAACGACGCAAAAGCGGACAATATCTTTCAAGCTGTTTATAAGCGTTATTAGCACGATCGCAATGAGGGGGTGTGTTAGGAATGAATATCCCGCATTGCTCTCTGAGAATCCACTGAGCTTGTATATAAGCAGGCATTGAAGACCTTAACTTGAATGACCCGTTTTAAAGCTGTGAGGTTGGTCGTAAATGTCGTCAAAGCGGATAATATCGTTCAAGCTGTTTATAACACGTTATCAGCACGAATTGCTCTTTCGATCAATATAAACAAGAATATACATGAAACATGATCAATGTGGAAGTCAATCTCTTTTATCTTCGATTCTGTTATTATTAGTTATTTATATATGTATCATTTCTTAATTCTTACTGATAATTTTGTTGATAGATTCATGCATGGATGGTGTTTCGTTCAACAATATTGACTTGTAGTTCTCCCAATCGAATTTAACATGACATTTGGTAACATCTACATGAGTTCTTTTTGTATTAAATTATTAAAATAATTTTGAGTTACAAACAATATTATATGAAAGATCAAAACTGTAAAAGTCGACTATTGAAGGTCCTGAAGATTTTTTGTAAAAGTTTTGAAGGCAATATGTTTACAATTTTATATTAATATAAATGTGCTAGCAATTTCCGAATGGAGTGGAAATATAAAATCGATGAATGATTTTCATTCGAAGGGGAAGAGTAAAATTGATGAATAATTTTCACTTGAAGTGGAAAATTTTTATTTTTGAATAATTTTCACTTGAAGTGGAAAATAAATTTGATGAATAATTTTCACCCTAAGTCAGAAAATAAACTGATGATTAATTTTCACTCGATGCGAAAAATCAAATTGATTATTAGTTTCACTTAAAGTGAAAAAGTGATATTGATGATTGATAACCCATTAGAAGTGAAAAATCAATTTGATGATAATAATAATCACCAGAAGGGAAAAATGAAAAGAAGAATAATGAAATTATACGTTACTTTCTCTCCATCCTTGTTATTATCTACTTCTCTATCTATTTATCTATTATATATTCTTGTTGCTTCTTATTATTTATAACACGTTATCAGCATGAGCGGGATGAAAGGGTGTGTTAGGAATGAATATCCCACATTGCTCTCTGAGAATTCACTGAGCTTGTATATAAGCAAGGCCTTGAAGGCCTTAACTTGAATGACGTGTTTTAAAGTTGTGAGGTTGGTCGTAAACGGCGCCAAAGCGAACAATATCATTCAAACTGTTTATGACATATTATCAGTACGATCACGATCAGAGGGTGTGTTAGGAATGAATATCCCACATTACTCTCGGAGGATCCACTGAGTTGCTTTATAAGTAGGGCCCTGAAAACCTTAACTTGGATGACGTGTTTTAAAACCGTGAGGTTGGCCGTAAACGGCTCCAAAAGTATTTATAAATAATGCATTATTTTACCCAAATTCTCACAGAAACTTAATAAAGTTTAAAATATATTCGCATGAATGAATATTACATTGAAACTATGAGTGAAGACATTAAAGAATGTCATATGTTATAAACATATTTTGAGGCTAGTTTAATTGTACAGTAGAAGTTTACATTTTAAATATGTAGGACCTAGTAGGGTGATAAAATAGGTCAAAGGGGGGTGAATGACTCTTTTTCTGAGTTCACTATATTCTTCAGAAGGTTGCTTCTGAGAATGCTTCTGAGTAGTTATTCTTTACTCAGAATCCCCTTTTTATATTTAAGTGTTTTAGTTGCTGAATTAAATAAACACAATAATAGAGTAGAGTAAGGAAATATGCAAATAGCGATTTTATCCTGGTTCAGTCTCTGCCTAATCCAGTCCTTGGAATCTCTTGTCCAAGATTTAATTCATTAGTGGCTTTTCTTCTTGTGAAAAGCAAACCCTTTACAGCTTAAGATTGAAGTTCCTTCCAACAATCTTGCCTATGATGAGCTATACCAATACAGAAGTATTGTCCTTCTGTATCAGAGGCTCTAAGCTTCGTCTCTTTTAAGTGCCTTCCTTATGAGATTACTGAGCTTCCTCACACTAACTTACCCTAAGCTTAGTGTGATTTACAACAGTTTATAAGTAAATGGATTTTATGAACTTATGAACTTTGTTTCAGTTAGTTCAAGTACAAACAAATAAGATTTAAGTGTTTGCTAGAAGAAGATTGCAAGTAGATTGGGAATTGATTCACTCTTGAATTCTTTTGTTAAGATTCGGTAACCCTCTTCAATGGAGGAAATCATCCTTTTATAGAGGGAGAGAATGTTTCCATTTATTTTTGGACCTTTGCAAGGAATTTTGCCGTTGTCTCCCAATATTGTTTCCATTAACAATCTGTTAGAGTAGCTCATCCAACTCTGATCTGCACCATGCTGTATCAGGTTGATTTAGGGGGTCCACTTTGTACTGCAGATTAGTATCAGATTAGCGGGTGAGATTTGTTCTTGATTTTGCAACAATTTTTGTCTTGTAGTAGACTGAAAAACAGAGCGCGCGACGGCATTAAATGCGAAGTCAGCTTTCTTGACTTTTAGCGCCAAAAGACTAAGTTGACCTTTTGCAGTCCTCAGAAGGGCTTTTTGACGTTCAGAGTCTTGAGTGATCTTCTGAGATATTGAACACCTCATCTGACTTTAATTGCTTCTGGATATCCATAGCTCTACTGACGAATCCTTGTGCTTCTGAGACGACTTCCTTTCAAACTTTGTTTCTGAACTTAGAGCTTATAAAACTAAATTATCTTCAGAATCCAACAAAACCAATAATAATAAGCGTAAATAAAACAAATCGATATAATAATTATATCATCAAATAGGATTTCTTTCTTTTGAAAACTTTTCCCTCAATATCCACATTATGAATAAAAAGGTTGATGGTAATGTGCAACAATTTTTTAATTCCTCTCATGCTTTGAATATGTTCATCAAATCACCATGATGATTTTGAACTTGCACTCTTGTTTCTTTCTTTTCTTCTTATCCCCCATTGTACGTGCATTAAAAATATTTGCAATATTTTCCTAGTAAATTTGCTAACTCTTATGTGTTTTCTTCCACTAAAATGACAAGGAACTTTATGGATGTATCATCTTCCTAATCACATCTTCACATTTCTTAATTACTTTGAACCAAGTAACTAACCAATATTTAAGATAACATAACATGAACATTTATAGAACGCATAAAATTTATGTTCCGAAGTAAATAATTAGAACGACTTACTCATTTTATTAACACATTCATATAGTAAGGTGCTGTCGAAATCAGCTATAAAAAATCTATGTTATTTATATATAAATCTTATAATAGTAATTTCACTTTGCTTAAACTATGTTTAAGTTTAAGAATTCTCCAAAGAAAATCACATAGTGCCAGGTTTGAATTTCTACGGTTTTTGCTGGTAAAGTCAATGATGGTTCTCAAATATGCACGTTGCTAGATTAATTTGAGATTCTTCTCAAAGTTTCTAATTTATTTTTATATTTTAATGTTTCCAGTTTATTGGTTTAACCCCGGTGTTATTGTAGGAAGCAAATGCAGTTAGTTGAAGGGATTTGTCATCGAAAATCAATCACAAAGGCGAAATACAGTTTAAATTTTTTCAAATTAGGTTTTATTACTTTTTGTTAATTTATACTATTTATTTATAAATTAGTCACAATAAAATTCTAATTAAGCAATCAAATCTCTTAAACCAATTTTAATTAAATACTTTACACCCAAGGAAATATTAAAATAATACATTTAATCAATAAAATTTATATACTAAAACTTTATTAATTATCTATAGACTTAATTAAATTTATCTAAATAATTATTACACATATCAATTTATATAATTATCAATTAAATAAAGTCATAAGACACAACTATTAGAAAAAATCATGCACCACCTCAACCTTTTCATTAGTACACATAACCCCCAAGTTGAAATTAACATTCAACATAACCCTACATCGGACTTGCCCATTCTCAAGTTAGAGGGTGGAATAGACTTGCGTGATGAACATACATGTGAGAGAAACTAGAAAAGTCAACTCAATAAAATATTGACACATGTCATATACACTTGCTTGATGAACATACATGTGAGAGAAACTAGAAAAGTCAACTCAATAAAATCTTGACACATGTCATATACCTAAAAAAATGTTTTTAAAAAATTTCATGTCTATGCCTCCTTATTTTTAGTTTCATTTAATACCATCTTCCCCAAATTTCCATAAACCCTAAATCATTTAACACAAATTCCATTTATTAACACAATCTTGTGCTTCTTTTCAATCTTCAATTTCTTACATCAATTTCTTGAATAAAGGGGGAAAACAAACTTTCTTATAATTTCATTAAAACACCAAAAGCAACCCCTTGCCTTATTCGGATAATGGTTCGTCGTGGATCATTAAAGTACAATATAATATATTATGGTATGGTTTTTTAAAAACTTATGTTTGAATATATAGTATGGTATGATATGTTTTTTAAAATTTTAGTTTGATTATAAGGAGAATTGTGAAGAACCACCAATACCGTGATTCTATTTTCACAGTCCTTGGAACCATGATAAACCATGAAAGAGAACTATGCAACCAAACAAGGTAATCTAGGTTAGAACCATACCATGAACCCCGTCAACATCCCACCGCCACCGCTGGCAAACAAAAAATGGATTCGATTGTGTTTTCCTTAATTTTTTTAATTTGTCGCAACCTAGTTAATTAGTGATAAACTGGTACTTTATCCACAAATGCGTAGAGAACACACCTTCGTAGCCTGAGTGGCCATATAGTGGCACCGCGTTAGTAAGGCCACATGAAAAAAATGTGACTTGCACAACAAGCATGCCACATCAGTGTTCCTATTTAACAAAGCATAAAGTATATGAATCTAAGAAGGATTCTACTGCCTATTAGGGAAGTCTGTAACTATAGAATAATCCTTCCTTGATATAAATACCCACCTTTATCCCGATTAGGATTGGTCTGATCCCTATATAAAGGGATCCCCTCTACCATGAAAGGTACACAATTCTAGTTCACAAAACATTCTCTACCTCCTCTTTTAATTTTATCACTAACTTGAGCAGTAGAGAGACTATATCAGTCATATGGCTAGTCCCTCTAATGCTCTTATGCCTTGTAGTCAACATATCTAGTGAGATTAGGAGGAGCTCTATTATGAAGATTAGAGAGTGAGGCCACTTTCATTGACCAATCTTTCATTGATGAGATGAGTGTGGATAAACCTACTTGTTCTATGAAAGATTTTGTTTAGAGAAATACAACAAATCCCAATAATGGTGGATGGAAAGATCCCCAACAACGGTTCTAGCCAAGGAGTGACAACAACCGATTTTTCCACAATGATGATTTCCAAGTCATCTATCTTGAACTCTATCATCGTTGCTCTTTCAACCAGCCTGAAATCCCCGCCATCTAGCATTAGCTTTTTTGGTAAAATAGCTAAAAAAAGTTGATTTCACTCGAGGACCAAAGCCACCTCATGTGGAATCTTTTTAGATAACTCAACAACAATACAAACACACCATGGTAGGGCATATAGTTATTGGGCCATACTTCACCAACATGGGTAGCTACTACATGCCAAATTGCCCACGTGCTATAGGAAATTATCACTCATTAAGCTTTTATGTGTCATATATTACCACTAAACCTTTATAGGATTATTTTGGAAGTAGCACACCGTCTCAAGGACTTGACTTGTTCGGGACTGAGTCAAACATGCCATCATGGGCAGAGGTAATGAGCTTATTAAAGAGCCCATCAATAGTAGGAGATAACTTAGCATAAAGGTTATGAGTACAATCCCTACATGCATATGGGAGGAATGTATCACTCAAGGTATCACCACTCTTGGTATCCTGGGAACAAACCTCCTCTACCACCTATCCACAATGTGCCCCAACCTTCGCGCAAAGAAAAGAGTTACATGGATGATTTAGAGTTCTTCAAGATATTCAAAGAGGGACTCAATTGATCTATAGTTCATTGCTTAAGCCACTATTATCCACATCTTTCTCTTTGTTCATAATTCGGATATAGAATGAGCCGCTCAACCCATATATCAAAATTCCTCATTTTAACAACTATAGTGGTGACATGGATCCTGAGACACACATCAAAACTTAGAAGAACAAGATGGACATTGCACACATTTCCAAAGCTCACGCATGCCATTATTTCTAGAATACTCTAGTTCTACTAAATACTAGTTGAATCCATCGATACTTGGGAAGAACTTTGATAAAATTTTTATATCTAATTCGTTGGTTCCATTTTAGTAGGAACTACCACTCGTACACTCCATGATGTAGTGCAAACATCCAACAAGTCACTACTAGCACACATTAAGTGCTTCAACAAAAGCTTACCTCCAAGTGCAAAATGTAGATTTCAGTAACGCGAAAGAAGCGAAGATTAGAGGCACACGAAATGAACGATTGAGTGTAGAAATTATGCATAGGAACTCAGCGAACTTACAACATATGATGAACATTGCTAAAGGGAATGCTGAAATTGATGAGCTACATTGCTCAAAAGATAATCAACCATCTGATGATTGTTAAAGGTGTGAAGACTATATATCCAAAAGGGAAAGGGAAACAACTCCAAAGATTACATCACACCGATACCAAGTGACATACCCATATCAAACGCCCTATTGAGTGATATTTTGGTGGCCATTAAGAAAAGCAACGATAAATGAAGCCTGCACTATCCAAGAGTCACAACCAAGTTGTAACTAGGGAGAGATATGATCAAGTACTATGAATTTCACAAGGCTAGAAATCACCACATAGATGACTACCATGTGCTAGCAGATGAAGTCCATCGATTGATCAATGAAGGGATGTTTGAGCAGTTTGTAAAAGGCATCACTAAGCGATCTTCAAGAGATCAATCCAAGGATTAAAGAGATAAAAATGACAAGAAGCCACAAAAGCACAAAGGAGTAATCCTCATGATTGGAGGAGGCCCCAAATTAGAAGCATCCCCAAAGAAAGCAAAACATGCGGAGGCAAACATTAGTGATAAGGCTATAGGGAATTTGTTCCAATATAACATGATGAAGACTCTGTAGTGGAATCCATTAGTTTTGAATGCGATCGTTGAAGGTTACACGGTTAAGCGCCATAGGAAGCTCAATCAACCTGATCACAAAAGGAGCAACATCGCAACTCCAAATACTTGAGACTAAAATTTTCATCTTACCCACCACTTGTTAGTCAAAGTCATCACATAGTGCCAACACTTGGCCAAGTTAGCTTGGAAGTGGAAGTGGGAGACATGAAGCACAAATGGCGAGCACAAATGGAGTTTATCATTGTTGAGATCCCAATTGCCTACAACATCATACTAGGAAGGCTTTTCTTGTAAACACGAATTTATTAGTCTCAATGACAAGCCTAGTAATGCGAATTCCAAACATGTGCGATCTCGTAATTGTTATAGGCAATCCCTGAATGGCCCATGAGACGTACCTTGCTTCTCTAAAGAATGAAGAAGATGAAACTGAAATCGAAGAAGTTGACAAGGAAAAACTAATCGGTGAGTTAGAAATGTTCATGGTGATACATGAAATATTATTGAAGATAGCTAAAGAGTTGGCAATCGATGTTAAGAGCTCAATCTGCTATGAGCATGAGATTTTCAACCCCTCTCATGAAACGATGAAGAGAAGTGTTTTCACTTTTCCATCAGTTTGTGGTGAGTTCACATTGAGTCTAAAAGATACCGCGTAAAGATCTTCGAGCCTTTTGAACCAAAAACACCTAAAAATGATCGAAAATACCCAAAAAATTGAAATCTAGAAAAAAAAATTAGTTTCCCCCTTAGGGTACCGATCTGACCAATCAGACCGGTCTTCGGCCAGAATCGGTATTGGTTTGGCGGTTGCCAAACATTACCAGTTTTGGCTGCTCTTTCAGCTTTTTTTTACCTCTTTTACCTTATTTTACCACGTTTTAGTATTTTACCCTAAATTTTTCTTTATATAAACTCTAAAATTAGGGTTTTAAAGGGAGGACCTTTCATTTTCAACTTGTTAGAGTGTTTCCTAAGAGAAAAGTGAGAGTATTTAGCTTTTGGGGAAAAAATTGTGAAAAGTGCCACCTCTTTACATTTTATTGATTTTTTCTTTGAAATCCTCTTATTTATGGGGTTTCTAAATGGTTAGAGATTGAGATCTAACTTTGGGTTTCCATTTCCTTAAAAAAAATTACCTTTCAAGCTTCTTTTCTTCTTCAAAATTAAACCATAAAGGTTTTTGACTCCCAAATTAGTGGATTTAAGTCGGAGGGGTAAGATTATAAGCTTTTTGAGACTCTTGGCTTGTTTTTTGTTATGGTTTTAAGGTTTTTTTGGCATTTAGGATCTATTCTGAAACATTGACTGGTACGCGTCCGTGGGGCCGGTATCGACTCGATTGAGGAAGACGGTACCGAATAAGGTTGGTACCAACCTTTCCATTGGGCCGGTTCTAGTTTGACTAGGCTGATACCGGCCCAATGGTTCGAGAATAAACCCTATTCCTTCTGGTTTCCTAGAAGGGTTGTCCCCAATTGTAGGACCAATACCTCCTTGACCAAGCCTGCATTAGCCTTACCTTGAGGTCGGTCCTGACATAGGGGGATACCGACCCCATAACTAGACATAATGCATTTTTGTTATTTTGTTAACCAAGATTTCATTTTCCACGTTGTTTTAGGATACCCTAACGACGGGAAACACATTTCACCTTATAATAAACCAATTTATGCCATGTATTATTAATCATAATAAAATTTGCAAGATAATCAAGTCTATAACCGATGTTTCTTAAGAATGTTGGAAACTCAAATTTCCTATTTTCAATCTTCTAAATCACGAACACAAATCACCCTAATCTAACTTATGTATACTAACTGAGTATTGTTCCATAAACTAATTATGCCATGATGTTGTGATATACTCATGCTTACCCTTTATGGATGCAGGTTGTTTTAAGGTTAGATGTATGTTAGGAATTTACTTTCCTTTGGGTATCGCAATTGTGAATAAAATGTATTTGTAAATCAAATGTATTTAGGAACATTTGTATCCCCAATTATGTATTTATCCCTTCCCCCTTTATGTGAGAAGCCTCTTATTTTATTAACATACTTTATTTGTTTATTTATCACTTTATTTATTTTATACTTTCCATGTGTGAATGTTATAACTGCTAACTATAACCGAAAATGACTAGAATAATCATAAAAATATTTTAAAGGTGGTGATGTGTATGTAATATTAACTCAAGTAACAACAAAGTAGGTACTCATCCAAACTTGAACCTCTATATTATAGTGCAATTTAGGCTTAACGAATCTAGGCTGTACCAAATTTCCCAGAACAGCTGATCTAGGTGCATCTCCGTAACATATGCTAGAGGTTTAGTCCTTGAGTCTTTAAGGACTTGTTATTTTATCTATATATATATATCTCTCTCTCATAATATCATGGGGTCAATGATAAGTGTATAATTACACTTATTATCATAATAATTTTACACATTAAACACCATAATTTAAGTCATTTTTATGCTTCATATAAAAGTTTTCACGTGGTATGTAGTTGTTTTTGATGCAAATGTAGGTACTAGGTAAATCTTGGAAGTAAAATGATTAAGTTTGAAATCTATGAAAAAAGAGTGAAAAAGGTGTAAAAAGATGTGAGGAACTTAAGGATTTGGCTTAGGATCGAAGCCGTCGAAGATCTGTAAAGTTACAAGAAGGATTATAAAGAAAAACACAATTCACGGTCACGACAACCATTCAAGATCGTGACTTAGTATTCTTCAGAATAGAAAGTTGCCAACCAAGTATTCACGGTCGCGATATGTACTTCACGGTCGCGACATTGATGGTTTTTTGGTCAACTCTTCTCAACTATTAATCGCCAGATAAGAACGATCAATCGCCATTAACTACCAAATGAAAAGACACCTTTTGGAACTCAACCAATCATGAAAAGGTGCCTTTCCATTATGGATAAGGATAAAGCTTTTCATCTAATCACAATGAAGTGATGCAATCTTTTGCTAATGGACTCGACTCTTCGTTTGGATAGACGTAACCCTTCATACTCCATAAATAGGGCTACAAACTCACCAACTTTGGGGAACAAGTGGTGGATAAAGTGGTACATGGCATGGTAGACGTGTGTGCATAGATAGAGAATAAAAATATCTAGATTTCGCTACGTTCATAAGTGTTAGCGAGAAAATGTATAACTGACTCGAATCCTATTTCGATCACTAGATTTCTCTACATATTCGAGCAATTGTTGTATAAGTGTAATTTCAAATCACTTATCAATAAAAGTTTTCGTTCTTCAATATTTGTTTATTCGAGATTCACAAAGAATAGCATCCTAGCGGAGGTGCTATACGAGTTAAGACCGAATTCAAAGCAGAAATAAAAATAGCGGGAATTGACGACTCCCATTAAAGAGTAGATACGGTTTTATCAACTTTAGCTTTCACTTACATACCTTACAACTTTGCTTTGCATTCTACTTATACTTTCTATTTCAAAGTTTATGATATGTCTATGTGTCATAATGTGTATTTCGTGTTGAGTCTTTTATATTAATCAAGTTATATGCTTTTGAGTTAACTTTAATAGTAGTTTCAGGGTTAACGAGATTGTGTATAATCACTAGATCTGTGATCATAATGGTGTTTAGTGAGCCAACATTTTTGGAATGGCAACTTGCTAAATATGGCTATGTGAGAGAAACCTGTACTAAGCATAGTAATATTGTTATCCAGGTTTATATAATCATCTTAATTTGTTTGCACTAGATTTAGAAAAGTCATTTCATGTGTTGCTCTGCGGTGAATAATTGAATATCTGGGTGTTTAGAAGTGAATCTGTTAAATTAATCTAGTGAATGTATTATCTTTGATGACCTTGCATGTTTTCTTTGCTATACTTGTTCGTAGGGAATATCTATATACTTTTTATCTTCTCCAATCTTTCATACATTTGTCTATTTCATACATTTTTCTATCCATCCATCATTCCAATCGTCCAAACTAAATTACATTATTTTCTTTTATTCTGTTTCTCTTGTTGATCTTTAGAGCTGGTTCCTTCCTTGTGGGATCGATATCTTTTAAAACTACATCACAACTGTATACTTGTAGTTATCATCATTTTTCTATTTGATAAGTGGTATTGACAACATCTATACTTTAATGCCAAAATCTTGCGAACAAGTATTAAACTTATTAGTAGAAAAGTGGTGAACAGTCAACACCTCTAGGGATCTTTCTTCTTTTATAAAACTTAAAAACTTAAAAGTTTAAAAGACTTTGATGAGTATCAAAAAATCGTTAAATGAGTTTATCCACCTCTAATATATTTAACCAAATCATATGCCTTAGATGGCTTAACCTTGAGGATAGGGTACCAAATTTTAGCGTGAAGCCACCAAAGCATATGCCTACTGAGTGGATCACTTGTTGCCATATCCCATAGACCTCCCTCGTTCGCACCTATTTAGGAAGAGGCTTGGTGTAGAAGTGCAACAAGAGCTTTCTTTATCAGCAACCCTTGTGACCGAACCTATATAGTATTGTAATAAAAACTACCCTTAGGGTGTACCAAAACGTCTCTATGTTATTTATGAAAGTTTGCTCCTTGACATCTTCGTGGTGTCAAGATGATCCAAGCTTAATTTATAAACCAAACCCTTTATTTCACGAGAGGCATATGGTTGGAGGAATTTCTCAATGAAGCATTCTTAAAGAAAGAACCAGTCCCACTATTTTAGAGGATGTAAATCCACATACCATTCCCATGTTTCTCCTTTCAAGACATGCTCAAATTGTGAGGTGAATCCGTGCAAGGGTACATCGTATTCATCCATGAGGTCATAGAATTTCTCAAAGCATTATTCGGGATCCTCTCCACCAATATAAGTTAGGTTAGGATGGATATATAGCAGTTAATAATGTGCCATGATTTTGGATTAGTCACATACTCATGTGTCATCTCCACTCTTCGTACATCGAACATCAAGTCATTTTGCCCTGAAACCACAGTCGAACTCTTCATTGTCTCTCATTTTCCTCGTTACGTCCAAGGAAGATGGTGTTTATACATGCGGGGAAATTCAGAAGTGGGTTGTTCATGGTGCTTAGCTTAGCAAGTGATTCTTTAATGTACTTCTCCTTTATTAGCTTCTTGATGACATTGAGTAGGTTTTGACATTTGTTGGTGTGATTTCCCATTGCCACGTGGTATGAGCAGAAGTTTACCCTATTCTCGACCTTGGGTACCCATGGTTGAAGACCTCTAAGGAGATTGAGTTCCCTTAATTTGGTGAAGATGGTGGATAAAGTGAGCTTCCAAGGTGATATCCCATGCCTCTATGTTGGGTAGTTTGTACCAAGGTGACATTCGATTGTGTGAAGGTGGTGTTCGGAGTGCTTGATTTTGTTTTGGTTAGAGCAGGTGGAGGAGTCACCTCTTGCATCTTCTTGAAGTAGGGTTTCCTACTTTCATAGGTAGTGGCCACGTTCCTTTTTATCTTCTTGGCTTTTGGACAAACTTCGATGTAGTCGACGTACTCGTCAAGGGCCATCTTTTTTAGGTAGATCTGAAGTTCCCATCAATGAGCTTGTTCAATTCCAGGAGACTTGGCTTGCTCCCTAACAATACTTGGACAACCATCCATTACTCATGGTACTCAAAAGGTCTTGGTTTTCTTTTACTTGATCATTTCCAAGGTTTGGATAGTTGTTTTGAGCTTGGTATTGTAGTCATAATGCTCCTTAAATGTAGAAGAGATCTTAGCCCATTATCTCCTAACTTGGTGAGATTTAGTGGCACACCTATCAGAAATGGCATTGGTTAAAGTGCAAGGGAACATCTTAGCCAATTGATTATCTGTTGAACCTTTCAATTTCATGATCTCGCAGTTAACCATGTGTACATCAGGTGGATCAACTCCTTTGTAGGGTGGCAGTGTCATCGTCCGGGAGTAACTCTTCATTGGTTTTAATTGATGTCTTGAGTACACCTGGCTTAGAGATATTGAGCTCGACTAGTTGCTGAAATAGAGCCTCCATCTAAGATGAATTCTCATTTGGACCTTCATGGATGAATTCCTCCATGGCATTGGGTTCGGACTCCTTATCAAAAGCTGCTCCTCATGGACCATTGCTTTGATTTGATCATTGAGGATGTCTTTGAACTGGTCACCACCCATAAATTATGCCACTGGTGTGGTAATTTTGGCCATTAGGTTGTCATTTTTTGGAGGAGTGCTTTCACCAATTCTAGACATGTTGATTGGTGAGATTTTTCTTGTTGATTGAGAGCTTGTGTAGCCTTAAAGATGAGTTGAACCGATCTAAGGAGTGATAAGACATTCGCAACTCCTAGCCCATGTTGAAATCACACACACACACACACACACACACACACTTGTTAGTATGGCTCTAAAAAGACACGGGGGATGCATGGTTTGTGGTGTTGTGTTTTTTACCTAATGACATGCCAATATATGGTTGCAAAATAAGGGGTTAATGCTCATGACATGTGAATTCAATAATGCTCATGCGGTGTAGTGCAGTAGTGTGACACTATAGAACATGGTGAGATAACAAATAATCACATAAAAATAATGGCATCACATGGCATCCTATGTAAGTTACTTAATTGAAACATGAATTTTCATGTGAGATTCATGTAGAAACAATTGTATGACTAGGCATGGCATGCTACGAAAAATATGAAATGGAATCATGGCTTTACATGTAAGATTCACGTAGAAATAATTGCATGCCTTGGCATGGCATCCTATGGAAAATATGTAATGGAATCATGGCTTTGCATGTAAGATTCTTGTAGAAACAATTACATGGCTAGGTATGGCATCCTACAGAAAATATGAAACGGAATCATGAAATTTATCATGATAATGTGTATAATGTCATAACATGTAAAATTTATCATGGTAATGTGTATAATGTCATAACATGTAACATGGTATGAAAAAGTTATCATGGCATAACATGGAAATGTGTATAATATGACATAGCATGGCAATGTGTAGAGAAAGTAGCATAGCATGGAAATGTGTAGAGAAATTAACATGGCAAGGCATGGTAACATGTAGAAAAAGTAGCATGGAAACATTTATAACATAGCATGGAAACGTGTAGAGAAATTAGTATGGTATAGCATGGTGTTGTGTAGTGAAAGTAGGATGGTATAGAGTAGCAACATGTACAATATGACATAACATGGTAGTGTGTAGTTCTTATGTGTGATATTGGAGAAACTTCACATCCCTATTGTATGAGGGTGCCTGTGTTAAAGTAAGGAGATTGTAATGTACGCCTGCATCCTAAGTTACTTGAGGAAAGTAAATTTTAGAAAGTAAACATGTAAGAGTTCTCCCTTCGACATTTATGATGGCTACGAGATTCAGATTCTCTTCCCTCGGTGGGGTAATTTTATCATAACTTGTCAAGGACTAGGTGATGATAAAGTGCAGAACTTTAATGTATGTGGTTGTATTAGTTTTGGTACCCTATGGATAGTTGTTAAGCTTTACTACATGAGGGGTTAGGTCAACAGGGTTGCTGATGTAGATGGTTCCCATTGCTCCAAGCCTCTCCCCCAAGCCTCTCCCCAAATGGGTTCAAATGAGGGAGCTGCATGATGTATGGAAATTAGTTTCCATGAGGTTGTAAGGGCCATTTTCAGTAGTTTCACGGGGTTCAACTCAAACTGGCATCGTACTAGTAGTCCTAGAGTAACCAATCTAAATGCATGAAATGAATATTATGTTGCAAATAAGAACCATGAGTTTAATTTACCCAAAGATTTCAATATCTGTAAAAAATATTTTCATAAAAATAAGGTTTATATAAAAGTAAGGGCTTCTAAACTGAAAATATCAAATCCATAGTCACCACTATGAGCGGGCGAGGTTTTTGATGAGAAGGTAGGTCACGCGAGCATGTTTAGTGAACTCACATGAAGCCTCCTTTTGGTGGGTCGTAAAGTAAATTTGTGAAGCTACTCTCGAAGAAAATACAATAGCACAAACTGATTTTGGAAATTGAATCAAAATATGACATTCTTGCAAATATTTGAAATCCATTACCGAAGAATATTCCCACGTAGGATAAGTATCCGGAAGCGTAAAGCCCAATCCTTAGCCAGACTAGACACGGGATAAAAATCCAAAATTATTGTAGATCATCATATGACGATATAATATCCCTTCTTCGGTAAAAAAATCCCTCCTTCGATAATAAATTAATTATTAAAAACATTTGTATCTAAAAAAGGAAAATTCTAGGGAATTATGTTGGAAAATGGAGTCGCCACCTGGATTAACTCTTCCATGAATTATTAGAGATTCAGGTTCGTACGGCTTATGTACTTTTCATTGGTTAAACTAAATCAAAATCTTTTTCTTATTTACAACATGAATATAAACTAGGTATTTTAGATGTATTTTATTCACATAAGGATGATAAAAAATGAAAATAATTAAAATAGTTTGTGCTTTAGAGATACAAACATCGATACACACCTCCATATTCGATGATTTTGCCAAACAACGTTAGTTTGAAAGAAATAACTTTTGAAAGGAAATGGGACTTGAAAGCAATCATTTTGAGCTTGATTCTTAAGAAAGAATGTGTTTGATTATCCCATTATCGTAAAAAATATGTTTTTAATGATAAAAATGAACAATTATGGCTCTTGAAACATCAAAATAGTGTTAGAAACATATAAAATGATAAATGGAGGTAGCCTTTAGAGAAAACATTATGGAGGCTCCTAGAAGCTCGGCAATGCTCCCATTCAACGGGGAGGCTCCCTCTAGAGGGAAGGGGGGGCACCCCTATCTCGGTAAGGCTCCCTCCTTGTTAGGGAGGCCCCCATTCCTCAAGAAGTCTCCCTCTTTCAAAAGTTAAAAAATGCAAATATAAATGAAATTAAATTGAAATAAAAGGTTAGAAATTCAGGTGCTTTCCTTTTCTACTGGAATCCACCTGAGAGGGCTTAATTATGTCGTCAGAGATTCCTTTGAAATGATTTTCTAGCTTTGAAGGCTGACAAGAAATTGTATATTAATTTTTATGCTGGAGGGAAGTTTTAAATTAGAATTCAAGTGTGTTAAAATGAGAGGTAAACGGGGGGAAGGGGGGGGGGTTATAGTGAATTTTGAGTAGAAAACTGCTTAAAGAGTGCCAAAAAATCATGGGTTAGTGAAAAATGTCAAACCGCTACAAAAGGGGCCTCGACGCCCCCTGGGGGCACCCTTGGTGAGGCGTCCCCACCCTCATGAAGGGGGTGCCAACGCCCATGGCTTAGGGGGGAACCCATTTTTGGCTTCCCCCACAAGCCATGATGTGTTTGGTTAGGCCGTTTGGTGCCTTTTGGCCTGTTTTGGAAGTGTCTTGGGTACTTGTTAAATTGTTTGAGTATTTTTAGATGTGTTTGGGTGTTTTTGAGGGTGTCTGGTATGTTTTGAAAGGTTGAATCATCACAAACTTATATTGTAAGTGAAATAAATGCCCCTCGCAATTTGTAGAAGCCTCGAAATGCCAAGTTTAAAAGACTTCATGATCGTTCCGTGAGATGATGGAAATCTCATACTCACACCCATTCGGTAGCGCGTTCACCCGTTGAGATTGTAATGGAAGGATGATGTGATAATCCCGTAACCATGGAAACACGACAATTTTTTATATGCAACTCATGCACCATTGAAACCATGTCATCCACCCATGGCATTGGGTTTCTCTCTTTTTTTCAAGTGTTGATGATGAAGCATCCAATTGTGTATCCTTTTGAGGCAAAGCCCTCTTAACTCCTTCAACATCCATATTGATGTTCTCATCTTGTTTCTCTATATTGTTACCAGCTATCTCCTTGTTTGATGAAAAATTCTCGGATAAGTCTTCCCGTAGACTCTCTACATCACTCATATGCTCTATCTCGGGAGAGCCATCTTCCATCCAACCAAAACTAATCGCTTCAAAATCTATTATACGGTTCACCTTTCTCTTTAACCTAATATGCGAAGGGATGAATGACCTATTGGTGTTTAATGGAACAGACAGGTATATAGTGAAAATATGATCATCCATTCATCTTAGCCATTCACTATCATCACTACTCTTACAAGATTTACTAGAAGGCAATTCAATTATTTCCATGGAAATCAGTTTCTAAATATACAAACAAAAAATTTTATTATAAAAAACCCTAAAACTTCATTTTTGGGGGGAAATCAAAATTTGCCAAATGGTAGGATGAAAAATGCGAAGACCATGTGTGTATTGTCCAAAAATACCCAAACACATAAACAAGAGAAAGACACAAAAAACTAAATGCAAATTGTTGCAAATTAAGATGAGCGAGAGTAAAAAGAAGATGCAGTGTTAGAAAATAAATCTTACCGAAGATAGAGGTGATTTGCTTAATCGGAGATAGATGAATGGTTGAAAAATTTTGAATCGCCGGAAAATGCTCTATAGATTTCAAGTTGCGAAATGATGAAATGGAGTTGAAGTAGCACTTATATTGAGGGGATAAGAAAAGTAAAGAAATGTTTTTAACCATCTCCACAGGATAGATTGCACATGGAGATAGATGAACAGTGTACATGTTTCCCCAAGAATAATTATCACCTTTTAATTCTGAGAGTGAAATGACGCGTAGATGCATGATCACGCGATAAAAGTTTCTCAAAAGATTTGGAAATAATTTTCACACTCATGGGGACTTTTGATAAACCAATACTTTTCCATAACCGTGTAAAGAACATGCCTTCATAGCTTGAGTAGCCACAGGCACTGCATTGGTAAGGCCACATGAAGAGAACGTGACTGGCACGCTAAATAAGCTACATCAGTTTTTATGTTTAACTAAGTAGGAAGTATATAAAT
Source organism: Euphorbia schlechtendalii (assembly GCA_949673415.1). Taxonomy (NCBI): domain Eukaryota; kingdom Viridiplantae; phylum Streptophyta; class Magnoliopsida; order Malpighiales; family Euphorbiaceae; genus Euphorbia; species Euphorbia schlechtendalii. Next base: position 19,171 of record CATIWQ010118281.1, on the reverse strand, counting down.
CTAAGTAGGATTGTACCACATATCAAGGAAGTCTGATCTTATAGAGGAATCCTTATATGGACACCCTGTTAGACATGACGTATGCCCTAGAGGCAATTAGAGCGATATATCTTAATTAGTTATAATGTACAAACGATTTTGGATTATTATTAATAATAATTAAGGCATCTTTGTTATTTATCAATGCTTTTATTTATATATCAAACTGGTATCATATATGTATAATATTATAATATTATATATATGAGCAATGATAAGACAAAGTCTGTGACTACTTAATAGAATAAAAGTGCAAGGACATAGTGGGAGCTATGTAGTGTGAGAACTGCACATACATGTTACTATGAATAGTCTAAATATCCCTAGTTATAGTTTCATTGAGACTAGACATCAATGAAGCGGACAAACTAGCATGTGTATGCTTACTCCTTGGATTAGATCCAAGCAGCCAATCTCACGAGCTGAAGGTGGTACCTTGAGTTAACACATGAATGTATTCGGGTAATACATTGGAGATTGCTATAAGCCAGACACTCAGAAATAACTATATCCATGTGTTAGTGTCATGTCTTATTGTAGTAGCAGTACAAATATCCTCAGACATGAGATACTGGTTACCTTTTGTAGGAGTTGCTATACTTTGAGTCATATTTATTCATACCTTTGTGATTAGGATAACACGGGTGACTACGGGTATAGTGATGATCACATGTCGGTAATCTGAGTAGTCAAGATGGGATCGATCGCTCTTGATATAGTTATATAATGGGAGATGTACCTTGGGGCCCCTTGTTGAAGAGAGACACTCATAAACCTCTGTTCAGAGTATAAGATTGACAGAATGGGTTTCTAGTCATTCTTGATACATTCTAGCAAGTGATGTTCATCATGAACAAGTCTAATTCCAGGATAGCTACGACTATTACATGAACTAACACTTAATACGTGCTCAATAAACTGAATGGTACTTAACCTGATGGAAGGAGTGTATTGTATTGCTTACTACTGTAGAACTAGATTAAGTCATAGGCACGTAATGTTTCAAGTATCGGGGATCATACGCCTTTGCTAGAAAGCCCGTTTGATCATCTAGAGCTATCGAGTTCCATATCAATTTGGAACATTGAGCCTAAAGGTTCCCGAATGGGAAGCCATGTTTAGGTTAACCTCTAGCGGCTCTATAACACACTTTGGGTCTTTACCGGAATAAGTAAAGAACTTATAAACTGGGTCTATGCTGAATATTAAGGATATCGAAATCATCAGATTAATAATATTAATTGGTTTGATGAAATTAATAGTTAAAGGGAATAAAAGAGAAAATAGGGAAAATAGGGAGAGGAGCGAGGGAATTTTTCCTGTTACGAGTGGGCCCCAAACGAATAAAGGATGTTCAAAGTGGGGCCTGTGCGGCTGCCTCATGAGCTAAAAAGCTAGCATCCCACTCCGCCATGCAAGCCCACCAGTGCGCGGCATGCAAGCCCACAAGCTTGGGCTTGTGAGAAGGCCCGCAAGCCTAAGCTTGTGGCACAAGGCAAGCCCGCTAGGGCTTGCCTTGTGGAGTAACCACGGGTCAGCCTACGTGTCCAAGGGACCCGCCCGGCTGACCTAGTTGTTGGATGGGAATATTCCCATCCCATATTGTATTTGAGGGGGAGTCTAAAAATCCTATCCTCCCTATAAATAGGCCTCCTCCTTCTCTCATTATTCTACACTTAAGCTCAGCCTTTATCTTTGACTTGGACATCTCTTTCTTCGTGAGTTGTACGAGATCCTCCATGAGTTTCTCCAAGCAATGAAGAATTCTTTGAAAGGCTCTTTCTATTTTGAAGTGAACCTTCTCGGTTTATATTTTCGAGCTGGCCTTCGAGCGGTCTAGCAGCTACTGTTTATTAATGGGTTCTACCTCAACGAGGTTTTGGTCGGTGAAGATCCGTGTGGATCAATCATAGTGTATTAAAATTATCAGATTCTGGAATATATATTAGTCTTATAGGGTGGGGAAAATATATTTATAATCATCCCAAAATAAAATTTTTAAGAACTTTTATTCAAAATGTCATTTTTCCTTCACCAAGCCAACTTAACTTTTCTTCTCTCGATTGTAAGTTTGGGATCTTCTTAATTCTATACATTTGTTGTGGGTTAAATATTACTTAAACTTTGACAACTTTTGTATAATACCACCTGGAATCATCTGAACTTGGTAAAAGTGCACTAGTTTATCCCTTCAATAACATATTGTGAGCACGGGGATTTCACTCCCCATTCGCGAGTTTGAGATTGAAGCTATAATTTATTTTTCCTTGCTAGTTTTTCACTTTTTACAAGGTCTTGAATTATTCTGGAGGAAGCTTGCTTTATTTCTTTAAGTCTTAACCTTTTTTAGGCAATTTCAGCACTAAAAGCTCAAGGCAAAGAAACAATGTCATTAACAACATGGTCATATCGTTAATGATATGATTGATGTCGTTAACGACATCACCAATGTCATTAACGACATTGACTTTGCAGTAGAACCAATATTGCACTTTCTACAATTTTCAGCGAAAAAGGCAATCTTTGCCCACATGCTCGGATATAATCACTGCAAAACCACTCCCCACACCTTACCTAAAAACTTTTACATCAAAAATTTACATGAGATTTAGGAAAAGGGAAAAAGTAAAAAGCTAAAACATGGGCTAAAGCTAATACTAGGTTGACTTTGGATTGAAGGGAGTTCCAATAAAGAGGGAGCTGAGTTTCAGTAAGAAGAGAGCTCAATTTTCATGCATTAGTAGAAATCAAATTGAGTACAAAGTGCAAGTTTGATAGTTTGAGTGTTTCTTGATTTTTGAGTGTTCTTGAGCTATGTTGGGACTTTAAGCATATAATTACTTAAAGTTTGGGTTTAGTGAATGTAAGTTCATGAAAAGAGCATGAACTTGGGGCATTTGGGGTTCATTTGTTGATTATTTAAGCAAGTTTGAAGTTTAGTTCACTTTTAAACAAGCTTGAGATTTTTAAACAAATTAAGTAAACTTGTGATTTAGTTACATTTTGGGAAGCTTTCATTCAAGTTCTAAACAAATAGAATTTGGTGTGAGTGTCCTTGATAAGTATTTCCACACATTTGGAATACTTCTCCATTTTATTCACAAATTTGAGTTCTTGAAGTTAGTTTGCAATGTCTAGCTTCTTGGTATGAGGGAAAAGGATTACTCTACCCTTTTCACTCATTTTAAGGTTTATAAACTTTCTAGAGTTTTATCCTTTTTATTCAAAGTATCTTTCAACCTATTTTCAAATCCTTTCGACAAAACTGAACCAATGTCGAATCAAAGAAAAAATGAGGACTTCCCGGGGAATTTTGTGGATCTTAAAGAAGTGGATTCTAAACTACGGGGTGAGCCTCTAAGTTTCTAGAGTTGTGCTTTATATATATTGATAAATGGGTATATTTGTAAGATCACATCATCTCGTGGATTATAGTAGAGGACTCATTTTGTGAACCACCTTTTAGTTAGTAGCCCCACCTCACTTGGCTCAAACTCTTGTTTCCATTCGCTATGGTTTTTTGGTTTCAAGTATCGAGATGGTGTCACCTCATGAGCCAGTTGGACCTCCTCGAGGGCTTCATAAAGTGATCACAAGAGGATGCTTCAGTTTCATCAATCAAGACAACGATCGCCTAGCCAAAGGGAGCTGCCATTTGCATAATCGCGTCCTAAAATCAAGGAACGGATGTGGATCTAGACCCGGTCTCCCTTGATTTTAGGAATCACGATCATGCTTTGACTATTTCAAATCCCCTTAATTTGAGGGATTTGACAAGGCTTATAAATAGAAGAAGGAGAGTCCAATGACAGGTCCTTAATTTTTTGAATTCTCCTCTTCTTAGTTTTCTCTCAAAATCCCGAAATCTACCATATTTTATTAATTCACCGACTTTATCACCGGAGGTGGCCCGGGGGAAAAAGCCCCTTCCTTCACTTGATTTTAATCTATTTTACAGGTGGATTCTTATGTCCAAACAATTCAATACAATTTGAAGTTCCACAACGGTTGAATCAGACTTAGACCACGAGGGAACTTTTAGTGGTGCGGTGAGTGTGGACTAAACTTACTTACCCCGGTGAGAAATTTAGTTCACAACACGTTTTCACGATAAGTATTCTATTTTAAATTTTCTCATTAAAAATCGTTCCACTTTTATTGGATTACTCTAGTTGAAAGCCCAATTGCAAGGATTATCGTTTCACTTCTCTCTAGTGTAGGAATATAGCCGCTCCATGGCAGAAATCAATGATAACCATCCTTCCTCCGACACTGGAGTCATCCAAGGTGCCAATGACGATCTCATGGAGAATGGAACACATGCTGTGACTCCCCTGGCAGGTGCCTCCATAGCCGTGTAGTAGATGCTGTGCATCTTCAGGGAGTACAACATTCCACCTGGACAACAGCAGGTCATCAGAATAGGCTTTGTAGAGCAATACAACATCGAGGCAACTACCATCCAAGGGATCCCAGACGATGGTCCAAATCGAATGAATCTGGCCAGGTAACTATTCCCGCCTCAACACCATCAGCACCTGGCCTCAACCGAGGCACACACTCTAGCTCAAACAACCGTGATGCCCCGAACAACCTTCCCTCAACAAAGTGTCGCCTCAAACCCCGCATTATTGGCGCAAATGATGTCCATGTTTCAAGCTATATCTGCCCTAGGCGGTAACCTGTATTTCCCAGCTGGAAAACTTATACCCCCAGCAGGAACGCACATACCTTACTCTTTAGGAGACGCCTCGCCTCCATGGTTAAACCCATACGCTCCACCCTAGCGATCGAAGCCATGCTACAGCCATCCTCTAGATCAGAGCTAGCTGACATAACTAATAAAGGAGATAGTGATACTGAAATCAACCCAAAACTACGAGGTAGCATAAAAAAAACTACTCAAGGATCTGGCAGTACCATACCAGGAGTCCCTAGTTGAAAAAAGGCTCTCCCCCTTCACCAAGAAGATTCTAGGCGTCCAACTAAACCCCTACTTCGTTGCTCATGTCTTTCCAAAATTATACGATGGGCGAGATGATCCATTGGTACATGTAAGGCACTATATCAATAGGATGGAAATGATGTACGCCCCAGAGGCCTATATTTGCTGGTATTTTGAACAAACTTTAACCGGACCGGCTGCTTATTGGTTCCATAAGTTGAAACCTAATTCTATTAGCTCTTGGGACCAGCTAAGTGAGGTTTTCTGCAAGCATTTCCTCGACTCGACCCCTGCCTCATACATGAACCGGCATTTCATGAAGTCATCCAGGAACTAGATGAGTTGCTCAGATCATACATTCATCAGTTCAACAAAGTTTGCATCAGCACCAACGATCTCAACTTCAGCACCGCAAAAGAAGCCCTCATTAGAGGTACGAGAAATGACAGATTGCGAACGGAGATCATCACGAGGTGACCCAGAGACACGATCCAGATGATAGCAATGGCTAAAAGCATGATTGAGGTGGATGAAATGAATAGATCCAGCAAAAACAAAGGGGAAAATCGATACCGCGATCAGAGAGATGAATGGCCTTCTCGTAGGAGCAAAGGAGAGGAAAGATACCATGCATATAAAAGAAATGTCCCGTGATCTAGCAGGCCAGAGCTAAATGCCTCACTCAACCAGATCCTGGTAGCGATAAAGAAAACCCATGAAAAGAAAAATGGGAGATTCCCCAAGGTGCCAGAAGGGCAGACGGTGGGCCGGAACCCAGAAAGCTACTACGAATTTCATAGAGCTAGGGGACATCACACTGATGATTATCGGATGTTGGCTGAAGAGGTGCATGCCCTCATTCGAGTGGGAAAATTTGGCCAATTCATGAAAGGAGTAACTCGAGAGGAAAATAGAGAAGCCAAGCAATAGTCTTGACCGGGAGATAACAAGGCGCAAAGAGCCAAAGGAACAATAATAGTAATCGTGGGAGGCCCGGATTTCGAGCCCCCTACAAAAAAATAAAAGATAGTAGACCTAATAGGCCGGGATGTCGACATATTCAAAGTTTGCCAGAGGCACTCACTGGTCAAAAGGCCTCACGCAAACCCTTTAATCATTGAGACATTGACGGAAGGTTACATAGTAAAGAGGGGTTTGATTGACACTGGCAGCTCAGTCAACCTGATCACCATCATAGTTCTAAAATGGATAAACATCCATAGCTCTAGAATTCAACCAGGCGGAAATCCATTGGTAGGAATTGGAGGCAAGCTCGTCCTATCAACAAGTTAAGTCACTCTGGAGGTGGAAGTAGGGGATAAAGAAATAACCTGGAGAGGGGAAGTCGATTTCGTCATTGTCGATATTGGAGTCGGCTACAACATGATATTGGGATGACCATTTATAATTGAGTTGCGCGCCATAATTTGTCTAGAATACCTAAGCTTGCTGGTCCCAACTAAGAAAGTAACGGTGGTGGCAGTGGGAGATCCACAAAAAGACCAAGAAGCTTATGTAGCTTCCACTCAACCGGAACCAGCCTCATTTGAAGTGGAGTTTAAAGCAGAGGATCGCAAAAGGGTAGTGCCAGTAGGAGATTTGGAAGTCTTGACGCTAGTAGAAGGTAAAACGATCAAAATCGCTAGAGACATGGAGCAAGATGCTAAATCTACTATGGTAAAGGTGCTAAAAGAGCAACAACATACCTTCTCAAGGTCTGCTGGAGATATCAAAGGCATCTATCCGGAAGTTATGTGTCACAGCCCCAACATTGACTCGATAATTACTCTTATCAAACAAAAGAAGTGTAAACATGCCCCAGAATGACAAAAGGCCATTGAGGTAGAGATTAAAAACCTACTCGAGGCAGGGCATATCAAAAAGGTAGATTACCCCGAATGGTTGGCAAATGTGGTACTTGTAAGAAAGCCTAATGGTTCTTGGCGAATGTATGTCGATTTCACAGACCTCAACAAAGCCTTGCCTAAAGATAGTTACCCCTTCCCCAGCATAGATCAGCTTGTTGATTCAATAGCTGGATTCGCTATCTATTCCCTCCTGGATGCCAAGGCAGGATATCGTCAGATACCAATGGATCCCAAAGATGAGGAAAAAACCACCTTCATCATGCACAAAGGAACTTACTACTACAAGGTGATGATGTTCGGGTTGAAAAATGATGGAGCCACATACCAAAGACTTGTAAACGAAATGTTCAAGGACATAATTGGCAAGAATGTGGAAGTATATATAGATGACATGATCCTAAAGAGCAAAGACGAAGCCAACCACGCAACGGACATTGAAAAAGTGTTCAAGGTACTTCAGAGATACCGCCTCAAATTGAACCCGGAAAAGTGTACCTTTTTTGTAAAAAGCGACAAGTTCTTGGGTTTCTTATATCAGAAAGAGGGATTGAGGCCAACCCTAAGAAGATCAAAGCTATCATCAACATGACACCGCCTTGGACATTAAATGAGGTACAACGCCTCAATGGAAGAATTAATGCTTCGGATGGTTCATCTCCTTCTCTGCCAAGAAATGTCTACCCTTCTACAAAGCAATAAAGCTAGACAAGGCCTTCAAATGGGATAAATGTTGTGCCCTTGCCTTTGAAAATTTGAAAGAATTTCTTGGCATCCCCACCTTTTCTCAGCCGTCCAGTCCATGGTGAACCTTTGTTCATATATTTATCTGCAACCGATGAAGCGGTAGGAGCGGTTTTGGTCAGGGAAGAAAACAATCAACAACACCCCATTTACTATACAAGCAAGGTATTGAAGAATGCAGAGTTAAGATACGCCCGAATAGAGAAGTTCGCGCTGAGCTTGATATCCACCTCAACAGACCCTACTTCCAAGCACATACCATTATAGTGCGGACCAGCTTCCCACTCAAGAAAGTACTGCAAAGACCTGAGACGTCAGGTAGAATGGCAGAATGGGCGGTAAGGCTAGGAGAATTCAACATCCGCTTCAAAGGGAGAACCCCCTTGAAGGCTCAAGTTTTGGCAGACTTTGTAGTAGAATTCGCTGAACTCGAGCCAACGGAAACTTTAAAGATAGAACCTTGGATAGTTCTTCTTGATGGAGCTTCTTTCAATGATGGAGCCAAAGTCGGTGTGTTGGTAAAGGGACCAAACTGAATCCACCTCACATATGCGGCCAAACTTGCCTTCCTCGCCACTAATAACACTGCGAACTTATCACTGAACTAGCCCCAGACAGTGTAATTATTTGAAGTGATTCAAGACTGGTCTCCAACCGGATCAATAGAAATTTCGAGATGAAGGAGGAGAGCATGATCAAATACCTCTGTAAAGTGCAAAGCCTAATAGAAAGCATGGAAAAGAAAGGAACCACCTGGAAAGTTGAACACATTCCACGAATGCAGAACGAGACGGTCGATGAATTGGCAGAAACCACCTCAAACCCGGGAGGCTGCAATCACCCATGCAGCCTCTATGAAGTTTTTGTCCACCCTAGTTGTGACGAATATCAAGTGCTATGCGTTGAGGAAGTCACTGATGACTGGCGCTATCCTATCATGACTTATCTCAAAGACGGATCGCTCCCCGAGGATAAAGACACCACCTCAAAAATCATTCGAAAATTCACTAGATACTCTATCGTAGACGGTGAACTCTACAGAAGATCCTATGCTGCCGCCTGGCAGAAATGCATCACCTCGGCCCAAGGAAAAACCATCCTGACAGAAATTCATGAAGGAATTTATGGATCTGACCAAGCGGCCTCCACCCTATTGCGAAGAGTCAGCCTAGCCGGTTACTATTAGGAAATGATGTAGGTGGATGCGACGAAGTACGTTCAGAAGTGCCACCCATGCCAGATACACGCAAGGAAGAATCACTTACCTCAAACCAGTCAACAGCCCTTGGTAACTGCCTGGCCAATCTCGACGTGGGGGATCGACATCACAGGAACATTACCGATGGCTAGTGTGCAGAGGAAATTTATAATCGTATCTATCGACCATTTCACCAAATGGGTCGAGGTGGTTACGGTTAATACAATCACGTCGGAAAAGGTCATTGAATTTGTCTGGAAGAATGTCATCACAAGGTTTGGCAGTATATAAAAAATTATCTCAGACAATGGCACGCAGTTTATATCAAGAAAGTTAGTGGAATTCTGCCAAGGCTTAGGAATAAAAAACCACTATTCCTCTGTAGCGCACCCTCAGACAAACGGCCAGACCGAAGTAACAAATAGAACATTAGGAGAAGGGCTCAAGAAATTCCTCGAAAGGGGGAATAAAGGATCCTGGCTGAATGAACTCATAAGCGTAATGTGGTCTTATCGAGGCGAAACACCCTTCTCCCTAGTCCATGGGACGGAAGCCATGATTCCCGTGGAGATAGCCACCCAAACTGATTGAGTAATTTACTACACCGAAGAACAAAATAACATCAACCTGAGACATCACTTGGACGACCTCGAAGAAAGGACAGAAAGAGCCTACATCCGAACGGTGACCTACAAAGCAAAAATTGCACAGTACCATGATTGCAAAGTTAGAAGTTTCCAGCTAAAAGAAGGTGACCTAGTCCTCAAAGACACCACCGCCTAGCAATCATGAGAAGGTAAAGGCAAGCTTGGAGAAAATTGGGAAGGACCTTACAAAATAACGAAGGTCATGGGCCCAGCCACGTATTGGCTCAGTAGCCTCGAAGGTAAAAATATACCAAGAACATGGAACATCTCAAGATTGAGACCATATTACAATATGACTAAGGATTAGGGAATCAAGCGCTGCACTCTTTTCCTTCCCCTGAATTTTTTCCCACTGGGTTTTTTCCTTGGGAAGGTTTTTAACGAGGTGACGTCCCCTAGGCCAACTTAGCACTGGCTTGTATCTGTATGTAACATGTTACAAATGTCAATAAAAGAGTACGATTGAATCTTCTCTTGTTGTAAGCATCATTATGATCACCCTAAATGAGTGTAACGTTTTAAGGCGGATAAAAATGGTGAAAATGGCTCAATTTCCCTCGAGACGGATAAAAATAAGGTTAAGCATTTAAAGCCTTAGTTCTAATATTGCATCCTAAATTTCCCTCGAGGCAGAAAACCATAATGCTAAGCAATTTTAAGACTTAGAATAATGTGGATAATTTTATATATCCCCTTGAGGCGAATAACCATCACACTAAGCATTTTTAAGCCTTGAATTAATTTCTTATGTCTAGAATGATCAAGCATTTTAGGTCTTGAATTAATTTCTTATGATCAAGCATTTTAAGCCTTGGATTGATTTTGTCATCACGCTTAGCATTTTTCTGATGTGTAACGATCAAGCATTTTTAAGCCTTAGATTAACTTGAGGCAGTAAATATAATGTTTAATTTGCTTATGCTCCCTATAAGGCAAGTGACTATCTTGTAAACAACTTACAAACAATACACATGATCCGAGATGAGAAACAAGAACAAATGGAAAAGTTAACTTTATTAATCCAAAAGTTGTTTACAAAAATAAAAAAAAAATATAAAGTCCTATCCTATGCTTGATCATCTCCAGCTAAGAGTTCACCGCCGCTGACCGGCTCAAGGGGACTATTAGGAACTTCATTAAAAGTAGGAAAGGGCTTCTCAACCATGGCATCATCCAGCTCTGGCCAATGAGTGCGCACCGCCTCAAGAAGGCGAGACCCAAATAAATGAGCCATTTTCACCATCTTACCCACGACACCATCCAGCTCAACATCCCTTTCCTGCACTTCTTTCTCTAAAGCATCTACCTTGACCTGAGCCGCCTTAAGCTCATCTTGGTAGCGAGAGGCATCCTTCTCCAAATCAATAAAATGTTGAAGAAGTTGATCATGGGCTTCACGAAGCCTCTCTAACTCTTTCTCTGTTTCCTTCTGTTTGGAGGCTGCCTCTAAAGCCTCGTCACACGCCTTCACTGCCTCCGCCTCATTTTGCTTGGCTGCTACCGCCTCTTTCCTTGCCGCCTGAAGATTTGCCTTGGCTACTTGAAGCTCATCCCTCACCTTAGCATGATTAGACGATCTCCGATGCATCTCCACACACCGAGACATGGCCTGCAGAACAAAGGGGTTAGTGATTGAAATAGAAATGACCAAAAATAAATCTTACATCAGAAAGGGTGTCTGCTAGCCCCCCCGTCAAGCAGACACTTACTCTTCTTTGTAAGCTTCCCTCTCCCAAGGAAAAGGAAGCACTTGGTGAAGAGCCAATTTTCCTTGTGGGCTCGTGATCCTGCCCTGAGGACTAGCCAGCTCGAGGAAGCTCTCCTTGAAATGAGCAAAAAGGGAAGCAGGAACAGCATTGGAGGCCAAGGCGACAGGAGTAGATTGGCGCGGGGCCGAGCAAGACACCTCTTGACTCTGCATAGACAAAGGTTAATCATAAAATGATATATAAAAAGAAAAACAAACACAACTCATCTTACCCTCTTAGGTGTCATCTCGGAGGGAATCGCTTCATTTAATAGGATATCATCCCTTGGCCTTTTTCAAGCCGCCGCCTTCTTCAACGGGGTGGCATTTGTGACATCTTCCTGAGTAAGGTCAATCTTCTTCACCTCCTTCCTCTGATTTTGCCAGCTTAGGTCCTTTGTACCTTTAGCTAATTGCTTGTTAAGAGAAGCGCTTAAGCAAGATGATGACATTCTGTTTAGATAAATAAATATATAAAGAAATAAGCTCAATAGGAATATTGGCCGCATTTTCATAATACATAAATTCTATGCCATCCCATTCGATGACTGGATATATTCAGGAAGGCCCAGGCAATGGTCGCTAGCGACCATCATCCCTATTCAAGCTGATAGAAAATTTCGACGCGAGGTTCTGGCTCAAGACCCCTCAAGGAAAGCGTCTAAGGTATGTCCTCCCTCCATCAAGTCGGAAATGATGGGTACGCCGGGTTTACTTTCACATAGAAAAAATACTGCTTGAAATTGTGAATAGAATGAGGGTGATCTGAGAAGAAGTAAAACCCATCCCTACTGCTAAAGTGGAGATGGTCTTCAGACGACTTCCGCCTCATTGACGCCAGTCGGTGGAAGAAGAGAGAATCAAAGTTGAGGCTGAGCCTGCGGCATATCTGGTAATGACCCACGATGTCCGACTAGCAATTAGGATGAATTTGAGCCGGATATACCCCCCAATCCGATAGCAGTCTTGCGATCTCCTTCGGAAGTGGGTAGTTAAACCCGGCCCAAATCTGCTCCATATAAATGCTAAAGTACCCTTCTAGAGGGGTGTGTACACGTTCGTGTTGAGCCAGAAGCAGACATGGTTTTCCAATAAGCCATTTGTGAACCTGCGCCTCAAAACATATGTCCACCTCATGAGCGATGGACACCATGTTTTCAATTCAAGGCGTAGGACCCCTTACTCGGCTCTTCCTTATCCGCTTTGGGTTTCGAGCCTACCTCTTTACATCCTGAGGACGTGATGACCCTACTTCTTGGTCTGGGCCGGTTCCCTCTGTTGAGCCCTCGCCGCCATCATATTCATCTACGGCTCTTAACAATGAGTCGTCTGAATCAACTGGAGGCCATCGCTCAGGGGATATAGGTAGGTCAATCATTTTCCTACACGCACTTCGTTTAGTCCTAAGAAATGGATATTTGTTAGTTCTATCAATGGGTAACTGGTTGGGATAGTAGGTGGTCCAATTTAAAGTTCAGCTTTGTTAAGCGAGTAAAAGCTCTATCGAAGGCGGTGGCGCTACTGGAGCTACTAGAACTCATCCTAAATAAATAAAGAAGTGTCAGATTGAGAATTCAATATAGACATCGCCTCATGGAAGTCCACTTCGATTTGCGAACCTTCCACGCGCTATGGCCCAAACCAATTCATAAGCCCAAACATGGCCCCCAAACCCTAAGGTGTAATCTGACATCTAAAATCTTTTTACTATCCTATGCGACCACGCACGGTGGTCCTATCAACAAAAATAACTGGAGTTCCCAAACGAGGGGATGTTTTAATGACATTTTCAGTTTTAGGCATGTAAAAGATTGTGTCAGATTAACAGGAGCAATTTAGAAACCTTAACATCACCTATATTAGCAGGGAACATCGCAAGCACATAATTGTAGCAAAACCTAGCTCGTGTTCAGTTTTAAGCATGATAACAAACGGGTTTTAGTTCGCAAATAAAATTGACGATGCAATGATAAAAAGATTTAAAACATTCTAGTTAAGGACTTACTCGAAGACTAGAGAGTGGAAGAATAGCTGGGGTAGAGATGCAATTGAAAAAGTCACCGAACTAGGATGGATCCTCACAAAAACGCAGAAGAGAATTTCATAGAAGTGAAAGGGAAAAATCTAAGGAGACACGCCACTTATAAAGATTTTGAATTTGGAAAGACGTAGATGCTTCTAGAAGGACACGTGGTACAATTGCTCAGATTGGCATGATTTACGAAGTGCCCTAATAGCTGGCAACGGAATTGCAATTGCCAAGCGTTCAAAATTGGGTCGACACCATACCCAGGGCAACGCAAGCTTTAAAAAGCTTCTCTAACTTATGGGGAGACTTTTGATAAATGGGTATATTTTTAACATGACATCGTCTCTTGAATTATAGCAGAGGACTCATTTCTTGAACCACCTTTTAGTTAGTAGCCCCGCCTCACTTGGCTCAAACTCTTGTTTCCATTCGCTATGGTTGTTTGGTCTCAAGTATCGAGATGGTGTCACCTCATGAGCTGGTTGGACCGCCTCGAGGGCTTCATAAAGTGATTACAAGAGGATGCTTCAGTTTCATCAATCGGGACAATGGCCGCCTAGCCAAAGGGAGCTGCCATTTACATAACCACGTCTTGAAATCAAGGAATGGATGAGATCCAGACCCGGTCTCCCTTGATTTTAGGGATCACCATCATGCTTTGACTATTTCAAATCCCCTTGATTTGAGGGATTTGACAAGGCTTATAAATAGAAGAAGGTGAGTCCAATGACAGGTCCTTAATTTTTTGAATTCTCCTCTTCCTAGTTTTCTTTCAAAATCCTGAAATCTACCATATTTTATTAATTTGTCATCGGAGGTGGCCCGGGGGAAAAAGCCTCGACCTTCACTTGATTTTAATCTATTTTAGAGGTGGATTCTTACGTCCAAACAATTCAATACAATTTGAAGTCCCACAATGGTTGAATCAGACTCAGACCACGAGGGAACTTTCATATATATATGCATGTTGCTGTGTTTTTGGTGTTTAGAGTAAAATTTATGTCACTGCAATGCCATTAACAACATTGTGATGTTGTTAACGACATCAACAATGCTATTAACAACATTGCACCTCAAACAGCTTTTCCAGAAAATATTAAATGCCAATCTATGTTCAAGAGGGTGAATGTTGACTATTCATACTTAAAATCTGAGTTTTCAGTAACATAAATATATATTTGAAAATTTTTTAAGGATCGAAACAGGTCCGAAAGGCATTCGGATGGTTAAAGTTTGTTCCCCGTTATTAGGATGTATTTTATCGACTATAACGATTCCCTTTCAGATTGGGTTAAAGGAAACCTCTTTATTACTATATTTGACCTAGATTTACATTTTTGCTTATATAATATGAAGTTGTATTCGGAAACCCCGACGAAGGAAACTCAAGTTCCCGGATAACTGACCCAACAAAACATTTACACGTGGAATTTTCACTAAATAAAATGAGCAAGATATGTGTATATAAAAATGAATTTTTTTTATAACAATAAAAGAATAAAACTTCTCGCTATTTTAAATTAGACAGCTCGAGTCTCACAAATATCAAATCCAACATACTTGTAAATATTTGTGGTGTTCAATATTACTTGTTCTAACCTATGTGGATGCATGCAGATTAGGATAGATGATTGTTAGGATTTAATTTTCTTCGAGTTCGCATTTAATTTTAAAGGTCAATTGTATTATTCATTTTCTTAGATATCAATGTACTTTAGGTGATTGTATCCCTTAGATTTCGATATATTTATGCAATTTATATCCCCAATCCCAAAATATATTTTATCCCCTGTAGACTAGGCTCATTTACTTTTCTACGTGTTTACTTTCCATAATTTAATTATTTACTACTTTCCGCATGATATATAAAATAATCATATAAGCTGAAAATATCTAGATAAGTTTGAATATTATAAACTTGATTTCTAATAGTATAATTTAACTCAAATGACGATTAAGTAGGTAACTCATCCAAACTTGAATCTTTGTACTATGGTATAGATTAGGAAAAAGGATCTAGGTTGTACCGAATTTTCCCAAAAAAGTTGATCCGGGTGGTGACTCTGTAACATAGGCTAGAGATTTTAGGTTTCGGGTCTTTTTAACTTCACATCACTTTTTCATTCATCACACTTTCAAAAAACCCCACGTCCCATCTCACGGGCTCGGTGCCTCAAGGTGACCATGCGGGTTGAATGTCGTCCGCTCACAGTGGTGACTCTGCTAGGGATATCTTTCTTTTTATAAACTTAAATGTTTAAAAGATTATTGATGAGTATTGAAAAGTCATCAAATGGGTTAACTCACATTTAAAATATATCAAACAAAGCATATTGCATTAGATGGCTTAGCCTTTAAGATTAGGGCGCCCTATTTTACCGAGAAGCTTATAAAAACATCACTTGCAAGCCCTTGGTGACCAAGGATGCCTAGCGAGTGGATCACTTGTTGCCATACCACATGTACCTCCTTCGTTCGCACCTATTTGGGGAGAGTCTTGGAGTGTATCATAGTACAACAATAACCTTCTACATCAATAAACCATGACAGCACTCATATAACGAAACCCGTAGATACTTTACCTAGGTTTACCAAAATAATTGCATCTTTTCTTATGGAGGTTTGACCCTTCACGATATTAAGATGATCCAAGCCTAGATATATCAGCCTACCTCTTACGTGGGGGAGATATAAGGTTGGAAGCGATACATTGCATGCTATGTGCTATGTATTTACCACTTTATTCATCATCACATTTTATTCGTATTAAGCATCATGCTAACCATGGTCTTTTATGCAGGCACGAAGATACACACATATATTTTTTTCACCCCAATATGACATTGATGTCACTCACTTAGTTTTAGATTACAGGATGAGATAGTTTCACCTAGGGTTAAGATCATCACCCTTGATTAAAGTAGTGCCTGCTTGGTGCTCGAACATTTGCCCGTTCGGGATAACAAAATTGATAATAATGTAGTCCCTAGAGTACAACACATTGTTTACCCAAACTCAAACACCAGCAAAGCCTATTATCGAGAGACCCAATTTATGCTATAGACTCGGGATTACCATCAAGTTGGGTGTTGAATATGGTAGTGCGGTCTAGTCATGGCGAGCAGGTTATGGTCATTAATGAGTGGAGGGCTTCAAATGTGGTAATGGCGGTAATAGAGGAGGAAGCTAGTTCGTTTGAGATAGGGAGTTATATACAGTGGAATCGCTAAGGGTTCAGTCTTGGAGGAATGCCCTTATATGAGGGGAATGATGGGCTATCATCCCATACACATAAGTTTGATGTCTTTATGAGCACTCAAGGCTTATCAGACGAGATGTTAACCACTCTCTTCCCTTTTTCTTTATCTCGGATGGCAGATGATTGGTATATGAACCAGTCAACTATCATGAGGAATAGTTGGAGGAATATCTCCAGGGTATTCAAAGAACAATTCATGTTTATGGAGAAACCCAAGTTGGGAATGAGGGATTTGGCTGCTTGTAGATAAGATAAATACGAGACCTTTAGGGTATATGCCCAACATTGGATGTTCATACAAGTCAAAATCAAACAAGCCATCCAAGGATAAGCTCATGAGAATGTTGATTGAAGGGGCTCAGCCTGATATCCAAGATAATGGGTCCTTAGGGATATGGAACATCAAATATAGGTGGTAGGAACCAGGAACCCCTCTAACTAGGTCCTTGAAATGCTTACCCAGTTTTCCTTGGTAGTGAATTTAGTAGGGTCCACCCTTGAACATGGGGAGAATTCTGCGGATGATTATAACTTGTTTGATTCGGTATACACTGCAGAAGATGTGAATGAAGAAGTAGAGGAGGTGACGAAAGTACATGCTAAAGTCAATATACTTGGACGCCTATGTTTTAAAGTCTTGAAGAAGGGGAGAGAAGGATGATGTTAGGTCCATGGAACGAGAGGATATTTTATATGTCAAGAAGCCCATAAACCTGGACGCATATCAACTCAACAACGTCAAGAGGAGAAGGGATAATGTGCAATACCCATGGTAGACTCCCTTAGAGACAATGGTGATGTAAAAGGGAGTATTGAGAGTAACTCGCAGTGGACAGGTTTCTAAGAATAACCCCATTCAGCTAGGTAATTCATCAGCTTAAGAGAACATAAGAGATCTTACAGAATTACCTTTGCCTCTGGTTGTTAACGAAGATGAGTTGGAGGTTGACCCCCTAGTGGATCAACTTAAGAGCACTCATGGTAGACTCCCTTAGAGGCAAGGGTGATGGAAAAGGGAGTATTGAGAGTAACTTGCAGTGGACAGGTTTCTAGGAATAACACCATTTAGCTAGGTAATCCATCAGCATAAGAGAACACAAGAGATCTTACAGAATTTCCATTACCTTCAATTTTTAACAAAGTTGAGTTGGAGGTTGACCCCCTGGTGAATCAACTTAATAGCACTCAATCAAAGTATATCATTTGGAACCTACTACTCTTTTTCGAGGCACATTGCTAAGGCTTAGTGTAGAAGTTAATCGAAATGGAAGCCACATTGACTACATCGGTAATTTAGATGTGCTAAGCCAATGGGAAAGGGATACCCCTAAAGAAAAACATGGCCATTACCTTTGATTGGTCAGACCTGCCACCGGAGTGCCAAAACCATAACATGGCCTTATTAATCTGACTCAACATCTTTGATAGATCAATCCCTTGCATCATGGTAGATGAAGGATCTGCTCTTAAAATGTGCCCACTCAAAGTGTTTCCCAATCCGGGATTGAGTGAGAGTATGTTAGATTAGTCTGATACCATCATTCGAGCTTATGATGATTCTAAGTAAGGAGTTGTGGGAACTTTCACCATAGAGGTGAGTGTAAATGGGGTGAGGTTGGAGGCAAAGTATATTGTGCTTGACATTCAATGTCCTATTCTTTACTCCTAGGAAGGCCATGGATTCATGCTCTTTGTGTTGTCCCTTCCACTTTGCACTTGAAGATTAAGCTAGTTCATGAGGGTAAACCCATCATAATGGAAGCATATCAAGAGTTGGTTATGGTAGTAGCCACCTTTACAGAATAAGGATCAGAAGGCCTAAGGGTGGTAATGATTTGTCAGGAGGAAAGGAATAAGAAAAGATCCCTATAGAAGATTGTTCACCACTTTTATACTGATAAGTTTGATAACTTATTCACAAGATTTGGCTAAATATTAATGGCACCAAGAACTTGTTCACGTAAAGTATAGGTGTTGTCAGTACCTCTTATCAAGTAGAAAAATGATGATAACTGCAAGTATACAGTTGCGATGTAGTTTTAAAAGATATCGAATCCACAGGGAAGGAACCAAGTCTAAAGATCAATAAGGAAGGCAGAATAAAGAAAATAAAATAGATTTGATATTTCGGATAGGAGTGTTAGAATGAAGAATAAGTAAATACAGATATGAAAGATTAGAGAATCTAAATATATAGATTTTTTCTACGAAATAAGGATAGCAGAGAAAACATGCAAGTTCAACAAAGATGTTACGATTTACTAAACTAACCTAACAGACTCGGTTTAAAATATCCAGTTGTTTAATTATTCGCTGTAGAGAAACACATGAAATAACTTTTCTAAACCTAGCGCAAACGAATTAAGACAATTTTATAAACCTGGACAATGTCAATACTATGCTTAGTACGGTTTGCTCTCACATAGCCATATTTAGCAAGTTACCATTCCAAAAATGTTGGCTCACTAAACAGCGTTATATCACAGATCAAGTGATTATGCACGATATTGTTAACCCTGAAACTACTCTTAAAATTAACTCCAACGCATATAACTTCATTAATATAAAAGAATTAACACGAAATATGCATTATGACACATAGACATATCATAAACTTCGAAATAGAAAGTATAAGTAGAAAGCAAAGCAAAGTTGTAAGGTATGCAAGTGAAAGCTAAAGTTGATCAAACCGTATCCA
>CATIWQ010118269.1:0-14773 GCA_949673415.1 Euphorbia schlechtendalii | reverse complement strand
CTCTAGGAACTCAGAGGCTTTACCCTTTTGGCGTGAATCCACTTCGGCGTGTCCGTTTGATTCCCGGGAGCGTTCCTCGTTCGTTTTTGTAGTTATTGATTTGATTGTGAAAATAATGGTTATGTTGGAAAATAATATGTTTATTTATCCAAAAGATAGTCAGACTCGTGTTCTAAATTGGTTTTAGACCCGAAAATATTTGAGGATTTAAGAAGCAAAGATGAAGAAATTTTATAAAAAGATGAAGAAATTTGAGTAAAAGATGAAGAAATTTGGGATCGAAAAGTGTTTTGGATCCAAGAAAAAAGAAGTTAGAAGAAAAGAATATATTTTGCATTTTTTTATCTGAAGAGAACAATTTTTTTTTCTCTGAATTTACGGCCCCGTGTACTGAAAAAGACTCGCCTATTTATAGAAAAAAGTCCCGAAAAATAAAAAATATAGGGCCTCGCCAGCGAGGGGTCTCGCAGGGAACAAATCTAGGCGAGGCTCCCATGCATCCGCGCAAGGTTGCCTCCGCGAGGCTCGCACGCGTCCGCGCGAGGGTGCCTCCGTGCGAGGCTCCCACTCGTCTGCGCGAGGTTGCCTCCGCGAGGCTCCCTCGCGCGAGGCTCCCACGCGTCTGCGCGAGGGTGACTCCGAGAGGCTGCCTCAGCTCGAGGCTCCCTCGCGTCCGCAAGAGGCTACCTCCGCGCGAGGTTACCTCCGCTCGAGGCTCCCTCCGCGCGAGGCCACCTCTCTATCGGGATAACGTCTCTTTCTTTATTAATATTATTTTATATTTTATTATTATTATTATTATTATTTTGTACAACGAGATGGAATACTCCCATTTGATGATCATCAGATAGTCGAAAATCGTGTGATTCGAGGATAAAATCCCGAAAAAGCCATCATCTTTGAACGCGCGAGCTGGTACAAAATCCCGTGCTCACAATATCAAGATCGATGGATCCCATCTTGACTACTCGGCTTACTAACACGTGATCATCACTATACCCGTAGTCACTCTTGTCATCCTGATCACAAGGGTATGAGTAAGTATTACCCAAAGTATAGCAACTCCTACAAAAGGTAACCAGTATCTCAAGTCTGAGGATACTTATACTGCTACTGCAATAAGAAATGACACTAACACATGGATATAGTTACTTCTAAGTGTCTGTCTTATAACTATTTCCAATGTATTACCCGAATACACTCATGTGTTAACTCAAGGTACCACCTTCAACTCATGAGATTGGTTGCTTGGATTTAATCCAAGGAGTAAGCCTACACATGCTAGTCTGTCTACTTCATTGATGTCCAATCTCAATGAAACTATGACTAAGAATATTTAGATTATTCATAGTAACACATATGTGTAGTACTCACACCACATAGCTTCCACTACTATGTCCTTGCACTTTTACGCTATGAAGTAGTCACAGACTTAGTCTTATCAATGTGCATATACATAATAGTATACATATATGATAATAGCGAGATACATAAATAAATAAAAGCACTGATAAATAAAAAAGATGCCTTTATTATAATTAATAATAATACGAAACTATTTGTACATTATAACTAATTAAGATATATCACCCTAATTGCCTCTATGACATACATCATATTTAACAATGAGGATGTCCCTCTTTCTACTCAGCTAGAGAAGTTCCCAACAACTATCTCCACAACTTCTTCTCCCAAAGCAAAAGCTAGCTCTCAGAGAGTAAGAGCCAGCGCAGCAAAAGAAAGGGTAGGGTCACGCCTACCCAGCCACAAGCTAGGCAAAGAAAGCCCTTAAAGATAAATACTCATGCTTAGAGGGAAGTTGAGGCGAGACAACGGCATGAGGAGGAAGAGGGTGCAAAGGACAAGGAAGAAACCTTTCTCCAAAGAAAGCATAAGTTAGAGGCCATTGAAGTAACTAAGGAACAAGGGACCTCGAAGAAATGCAAAGAGGACCCTGAAACCATCAGTCCAGGTGTAGCAGCCAATGTGGATGAAGTTATTTCCAAAGCTAAGTGCACTCAGCCAAAGCGCTCTACCACCACTTGCCCTATCAAGTAAAATGTTCGAGTGGTGAGTATCGATGAAGAGGATGTTGGTAAAAATGTGGAGATTATAGACCAGGAAGAATATGCTCTTCTTGAGGCCAACATTCCTAACCCAACTACCACTCAACCCGAGCCTTCTTCTGCTCAAGCTGAGTTACCTTAGGCTGACAAATCCCTTGGTTAATCAGCCAACCCTTAGGTACCTTTAAACCATTCCCCAATTTCTTTTGTAAATCCTAACCCCACTTCTCCTATAAATTCTTCCATTCCAACTCCTATATAATTTGAAATTCCTTGTATTCTTGTACATTCTCTCGAATATACCCCAACCTCTCCTTCCCACACTCAAAATATCACTTCTTCTCCTCCTCCAAATACTAAAACCGCAATAATTCCTTCCTGTATAAAAACCAAACCCAATTCCATTTCTTCAAATATACAAATTCTTGAACCAATCCTTTCTTCATAACCATCCTCTACCCCTCTAACCCCTCTAGTTAGAGAAGTTCCTAGCACTGAGAATTCCGCTCAGCACGGAAAAGTAAGCGAAGAAGGTGTTAAGATAAATTTTACAGCCAATGAAGCATCTCCTTCTAGTAGCAAGCTAGTCCAAGAGGACATGGTTGATACATCTATCTTAGCTCATATCAGAGAGCTCGCAAGGAAACAATTCTCCTCTCTAAAAGCTGATGTTGAATTAGATGGAGCAGTAACTTGAGTGCTGCTATCTCAATACCAAGGTAAAAATTCTAGAGTTCGAGGAACATTCAAGCATTCTGTCTAAATCAATCTACTTTGAAGAGTTTGAAAAGATTCAGGGGAGCTTGTTTGCAATTCGCAACCACCTGGCGATGGAGAGCAACAAAGTTTAGTGGACAAGATAGCTTTGATCCTAACTGGTCTGTGTGATTCTGCAGCACAGCTCAGCGCAGCTATCACTTCTATCCCTACATCTCTTGTTGTAGCTAACATGGTAGCAGGAAAGAAGAAGGGTAACATTGATGTTGCTGCTAAGCAGCTGAGTAGCTTGAGCACCACTTTGGTAACTCAAGCTACATAGTTTTACAAGTTTGGCGAAGAACAAGTGAAGATCAAAAGGATCATCGATAAAAAGATCGAGACTATGCTCAAAGAAGTAGAGACCACAAAAGACATCATTCACAACATGGCTAAGGTGTTGGAGTTTATATCCCGGCTAATGGTCAACACTAATAAGAAAATGGATCGTGTGATGAAGGTGGTGGAAGAGACTAGGAAGAAGGTTGAAAAGCCCTTGTTAGACCTTGTTACCTTGATGGAGAAGATGGAGTCTGCTTGCAAGCTTATCAATGGTAATAATGATGAAAAAGTATCAAAAGCGCAGAAAGCTCTCATTGATGCTATGGGAAAGCTATTCTCGGAGCTTATATTGGTCTCTCTATGCTGAAGAAGCTTAATTTGATAAAGGATAAAGTCAATGACATGCAAAGCTCCATTAATCAGATGGTTACTATTGGGATTTATGACTAAAAGGATATTGAGTTCATGGCTAAGTCAATGCACTCTCTATGCCCAAGAATTATTGATATGGAGGCTCAACTGAAGATTACTATCTCTACTTCAGACTTCCGCGGTTTGCTATAATGCTTTCAGTAGTTTGTCTACTAAGGATTTGATCAAGTAGGACATCTCACGCGATGCCACCATTTGCTTCTTGAAGAGCTAAATGATCAAGATATGGTGACTCTCAAAGGGAAAGAACAGCTTGAAACAGAATTCTCTCTGGTAATCATAGGTAAGCAAGAGGACTTCTAAGCTTCCCTCGACTCCTTCAACCTGTGTCTAGATTAAATTGTGAAAGGCTAGATAACAAAGGGGGGAAAGGTAGTGGAAGATGCAATGAGGATAAAATCACAATATAGACATTCTTTTTAAGGCTAGCCTCAACATCCACCTCAGGATCCTTAGTCTCTGCATTATCAGCAACATCAATAGCATCACCAATAAAATCAGCACCATCATTCTTTGTCTAATAATCCTAGAGGTAGCTCATCAAACTCACACCACCGTAGATAGCTATAGACTAGATAATAGAAATTGTGATAGATCCTAGCATGTAATCTTAGTTCAAAACACTTTTTGGAAATTGACTAAGTATTTTTTACAATTAATGAAAATTACAAGTTTGTTCATCTACTCAAGTGAAGAGCTTCTTAACTTATTATATGTTGTTGAATGTATGCAATTTCTGCTTATAAACTATTGCAGGGATGTATGCTAAGACCAACCTCAAAGAAAAGCTGAAGTAAGATAAAGTCTCAAATCGAAGAAAACTCCTCTAAGAATGGGAGAGTTGAGCTGATTGAAGAAAATCCACTAAGTGTGGAGGAGTCCACACTGACTCAAGATTCACTCAGCAAGGGGGAGTCTTACATCATCTATCAAGTATTTCTATATCTTTAAACTATTTATTCAATTAATCTCTTCTACTACCAAGTTTGTTATCTGTTCCAAAATAGGTGAGATTTTTTAACCCAAGTTTATAGTACTTCACAATACTTAAAACATTTTGGAAATCAAAAATTGAATAGGATAGTGAAATTAATGAGTACTATGTAAACTCTTAATTAATCATGTTTACTTGAGGTTGTTTAAAGGAAAATAACTCGGTTTACTAAGTGGATAGTTAAGTTATGGCTTAGAGTAAGAAAAGCTGAGTCAGCCTAGTATTACATAGTTCATAAAGATATAAACTCAGCAATGCTGACTTAGCTTTTATTTATAAAAGCTAAGTATATTCAACACTTAGAAAAGTTAAATGACACATGTGAGTTTAGCATTTTTTTGTGAGAGATAGAATATTCTCTTTGATACTTTTCAATAGAAAAGGTGCTCAAATTAAAGAAGATATTCAAGTGGTCCTCACAACAAAAAGGTGTTAGTACAGAATGTTGAGGAATCCTCACTAAAGTCCAAGACAAAAGGAATCCTCTGATATACATCGTTTCTTAGTGACCCCATGCAACTATGCAATGTCGGCAATTCAACGAATTACAAAAATCCATGTTGCATCATACATGCCTTTCTATCATACCAGATTGCTTGAGAGCAATGAGTTTTTGACACTTTAGATTAATGGATTAATCTTGCGCCTCAACGTTCGATATTTCTATCTCTAAACATCCTGGAATTTGTTTCAAAATGGCCAATTTGAAAGATTTGAAGAGAAGAGAAATTGAGAAATCTGTCAGGATGAGAGGTTTGCAACGGCTACTTCCAAGACCTTCAACTATAAATAGAAGACTGAAGAGACATTCAAACTTGGTGAATCACCTCAAATTTCTTTAAGAGCTAAAACTCTATTCAATCAATCATAGCTTTTAGAAGTTCCAAATCAAGCAATCAAGCAAACACAAATTGTTCAAATCAATTTGTAATAGAGAGATATCACTTGAAGATTTAACCCTGTAAAGGATTCAATGTTTTTATAAATTGAAATCCTTTGTTCATATTTTCTAATAAGAAATCTGAGTGACAGTTTAGGAAGGGTACCTAAACTATGTTTGAGAGTTAGTTAGAAAGTAGGGTACTTTTCGTAATCTTGTCTACCCACTGTAAAGGTTTCTTCGCCCAAGGAAGGAAAGAAACACTTGTGGATTAAAGCTCGATAAGAATCTGGGGACTAGAGGTAGGCTAGGGGCCGAAATAGGGTAAATCTCAGGTGTAATCATTCTAACCTTACTCGCTTGTCTTTATTGTGTTTGTCTCATTCATCATTCTCTCGCATTTCTAAGTATTGCTTGAAAAACCAATCCGAGCTAAGTAAGAGTACTCAGCAGTGATTGAGGATAAACTGTGCTAGTGAAGCTGAGTAGTTTATAGTTTTTAGACTCAGTACAACTTAGTTTCACTCAACATGCATCTAAAAACTGAACTTGGTAAAAGAATTTTATGACCCCTATAAAGAACCAAGAAACGCATTCACCCCCGGTTGCTATTTGATTTAAGCCTTTTAGGAGAAATAGACAAAAGATATGGAAATGTAAGCTTTGGGGACAACAAGAAAGGAAAGATCATTGGAAAAGGCACCATAGGATATGAAATCAAAATAGAGGAAGTCTCCCTAGTAGATGGTCTAAAGTTCAACCTTTGAGTGTAGCTCTACTACGTGATCTAAGAAGAAAATTTATATTTGACTTGTAAGGATGCTCCATCATAGACTGTGAGAGAGATAAAACTCTTCTTTATGAACTTGGGATTAACAATGTGTTTATAATAAACATAAATGATAAATCAAGAAAAGATATATGTTAATCTCTAAAGAAGAGGAATCATGGCTATAGCATAGAAGATTTGGTCACGCTAACATGAACCTTCTAACCAAATTAGCCGAATAGAAACTTGTTGAGGGTTTTGCCAATTTTGATCTTTGAAAAGGAACATCTATGTAATGCATGCCAATATGGAAAATAGTTTAAAAAGAGATTAAATCTTAGACTAATTTTTCTACAAAGAGAGTACTTGAAATGGTACAAATAGATCTTTTTAGCCCTATTCAACCTGTGAGCATGGGTGGACAAAGATATACCATTGTAATAGTGGATGATTATTCCCGGTATACATGGGTTATCTTGCTTAGTAGCAAGGATGAATCCTATGGAAGTTTCTCCAGACTGTGCAATATAATAGAAGTTGAACAAAATGTCTTAATTTCAAAAATCAGAAGTGATCATGGTAGAGAATTCAAAAATAAGTTGTTTGCGGGATTTTGTGATGCTTGAGGCATTGAGAACAACTTTTTTGCTCCTCACACTATACAACAAAATTGAGTTGTTGAGAGAAATAATAGAATCATATCTAAAATGGCTCGATCAATGCTTAGTGATAATAACTTACCTAAATATTTTTGGGCAGAAGCTGTAAATACTGCATGCTATTTTCTAAACAGAGTTAATATTAGATCTGTAATTGACAAAAATCCTTATGAAATCTAGAAGGGAATAAAACCCAAGATTGGGTACTTCAAAGCCTTTGGATGTAAATGTTTTGTGCTTAAAAACAAAGAAAAACTAGGAAAATTAAATCCTAAATCTGATGAGGCAATATTCCTTGGCTACTCAACACATAGTATAGCTTATAGAGTCTTTGTCAAAAGAAAAACTTTTCTTGAAGAGTTAGTACATGTAGATTTCAATGAGACTAACCATGTAGGAAAAAGAAATGGTTCAAAGGATGATGGAGAACATATCTCACATAAACTATCCTCAAACCAAGAACAGGGGGAGTCTTCAACAAAGAATGAACCTTCTGAGTTGAATTTAATCAATTAGAATGAAGGAGAACCATCATCCTTAGCTAAAGAAGATCCAACTGATCATGACCTTCCAAAAGTGACAATAGCCAAGAAGGGTCATCCCGAAAGACTAATCGTTTATGCACCTTAGAATCCTGTTCTCACCATAAGATAACTCAACAGAATGACAAGCCATCCAACTTTTGTGTCAATCATTGAACCAAAGAAATTTGTAGATGCTAAGCATGATGAAAAGCTGGTTGATGGCCATGCAAGAGGAGTTGGATCAATTCACCATAAATGATGTTTGGGATTTAGTTTCATCACCTAAGAATAAAGCCATTATTGGAACTAAGTGGGTCTTCAGAAATAAGCTTGATGAAGAGGGAAATGTAGTAAGAAACAAGGTAAGGCTTGTTGCTCAAGGATATAATCAACATGAAGGAATCAACTATGATGAAACCTTTGCTCCAATAGCTAGACGCAAAGCTATAAGAATTCTGTGTGCCTTCCCATCTCATATGTGCTTCAAGCTCTATCAAATGGATGTCAAAAGTGCATTTCTCAATGGAGTCATTACAGAAGAAGTATATGTGATGCAGCCACCTAGATTTGGAGATGCAAAACATCCTTGCCATGTATTTAAGCTGAAGAAAGCTCTGTATTTTCTCAAATATGATCCTAGATCTTGGTATGAAAGATTAATAAGTTTTTTTATTCAAAAGGTTACATCAAAGGAAAAATATACACAACCTTATTCATGAGAAGAAGAAACAAGGATATTCTCCTTGTATATATATATGTTGATGACATCATATTTGGAGCTACTAATGATAAACTATGCAAGGAATTCAGCTCTCAAATGAAGAATGAATTTGAGATGTCTATGATGGGAGAATAAACATTCTTCCTTGGTCTTCAAATCAAGCAAAGCTCAACTGGTATATTCATCAATCAATCAAAATATACCAAGGAAAATATGAAGATGTTTGGAATGGAAGATGGAAAAGAGATGTCAACCCCTATGGTATCAAACACAATTCTTAGCATAGATCCAAATGGAAAGAAAATTGATCAGAAGCTCTTCAGAGGAATGATTGAATCTCTTTTATATCTTACTACAAGTAGGCCTGATATTCACTATGTTATATGCTACTGTGCAAGATATCAAAGTGATCCCAAAGAATCTCATCTCATTGCAATTAAAAGGATTTTGAGATATCTCCTTCAAACCATAGAAGTAGGACTATTGTATCCTAACAATGGAGATTTCTCTCTAAAAGGATTCATTGATGCAGACTATAAAGGAGACCAACTTGAAAGGAAAAGCACCACTAGAGGATGTCACTTCCTTGGAAACAACATTGTCTCTTGGTATAGTAAAAAATAAACATCTATTGCATTATCAACAATAGAAGTTGAATACATGGTTGCAGGAAGTTGTGTTGCTCAAGTCCTCTAAAAGTAACAACTTGAAGACTACGTAATCAAGTCAGAATGCATTGAGATATTATGCGACAATAAAAGTACTATTGACTTATCCAAAATCCCACTCAGCATAGCAGGATGAAGCATGTCAACATCAGGCATCACTTCATCAGAGATCATGTATTGAAGAAAGATGTCAAGTTTGTTTATATATCCATTGAAGATCAAAGGGCTAATACATTCACAAACCTCTTAGCAAAGACTAATTTGCATTCCTCAAAAGGGAAATAGGTATGAGTAATCCTGCACGGAAACCACTCAAAAGAAGGCTATAACCTCATTAAAGGTTTGTTTGTCAAATATTAATCAAAAGTAACTAATCATCTGAAGAAAGCTGTTCAACAAAGCCAGAAGATATAACTCGTGAACCATACCAAATTCAAAATTCAAAAACCTGAAATAATTATCGGATCCTAAGCAAAACCATTCGAATTCTACAATCACTTAAGCTTATAAAACCTACGTACGTTTTAGATGGTAAATGCTAAAATCGTCATGATTTCTTTAAGGCTATTAAGGCTAATTATCCTTCTATCCCTCTAGATTGGTGGTATAAATTAGTGTTCACTGCTCATCTTCAAAACACTTTACCAAATTCACTTGAATTCTCAAAATCTCTGAGTTTTCATCTTTAATCCCTAATTCATCTCTTTTCTACTCTCTAAGAATGGAACCTAAGAAATCTAACCAAGTTATCATCCAAATCCCCTAAAAGACCTTTTCTCTTATTTGATACAAGTCAAATCCCAACACCATATTCCCTCAAAGACATCTTGGAGACACTGCATTTCTTGTATTTTCTCCATACAAGGAAATAATTGAATTTCATAATCTGGGTACATGGATAAAGTTGAAGGAGAAAACTTTCCCCAATCTAGTAGTAGATTTCTACAAGAACTTGCAGAAATGCACCGTTAGTGAGGAAGAGTTAAAGATGATAGTGAAAGGGAAGGAGATTGTAAGCAATCCGGTGTATCTTGCCAAATTACTAAACTTGGAGGATGAGGGTTTTGCCTTGAGGAGAGGAAGAGAGGAATCGGTAAGCTACAAAAAAAATGGATTGCATGTAGAAGGGTGGTTTGGGGAAAAGATAAGCACCCACATGCCTTAGGTACCTAGATACTGGAAATTTGTAATGGAACATCTTCTTCTTCAAAAATATGAATTCTACTAACACATTATCAAGCTATGAGCATTGTATTTTGTTTCACCTAAAGGAAATCAACTAGCCTGTAATCATCATGCAACATATGCTACACCACAAATATACCCTTGGGGGTTAATCAGTAGAATCTTGTCATCAAATGGTGTGGATTGCTCAAAAGATGAAGGAGTAATGGGGAGTGAGATAGTAAAAGAATTCTTTAATAAAAAGGTAGACTTTGGAGTGGAGTGGGATAGAGAGGAGACTCTGAGGAAGAATAAGTTGAGGAAGCAGAAGGAGAAGGAGAATAGGTGACCAAGAGGAGAGAAACTTTGAAGTTAACAAAGGAGGAATCTCCCAAGAGAAAGTGGGAGCCCATAATGAAGTAGGAGGAGGTTCCCAAGGTGAAGAGAAGTAGAGTGACCAGAAGTAAGGCACTTGCAACAAAGGAAGTAGTTGTTAATACGCCACAAAAGGTGGCTTTTGAAGAAAAATAGGCCATGTAGTTTTCCATGAACAAACTATTTTATAATCCTCATCACATGGCTGAGCTGAGTTTGAATGAAGATGATAAGAAGTCAATCAGCATTCTCACTGCTAAGAGGAAAAGGGGAGACTTTAACCCTAACATGGAAATTCCTAGTGAGGAAGAGAAGGAAGAAGAACAAGTGGTGGAGAAAGTGGAAGAAGAAGAGGAGGCTGAAGTAAAAGCTCCTATGAAGAAGAAGCTAAGGAAGGTTGGAGAGAAAGGAGAAAAGGGCTAGAAATCATATGGAGAATCCATGATAGTAGAAGATGACCCAAAGAATGATGATATGATAAAGGCTCTGAATCTGATCCTAATAGAAGGGATGGCTCCCAAGAGAAAAGGGGATGCCATTATGATTATTGTGGCATAGGCTAGGGCCAGAAGCACTAAGGCATTGGAGAAAACTCCGGCTCTAGTGGAGTTTACTGAGAATTTGAAGGAGAAGAGCACCTTTGACGAATGAAAGGAGTTAGATGAAGTAAGTGGGGATCTGATGGAGGGAGAATCAGTAGATTTTTATTTACCAACTAGAGCTCTCCCATTGGTTACTGCTCCTCCACCTCCTAAGGTTGCTAATCCCATGGAGTTCAAGTTAGAAAAGAAAGTGAGTGATTTTGTTGAGAAGCCCAAGTCTCATCCCATGGATCAACAAAAGCCTGTATTTGATCCTTCTCATTTATTCCTAGACCCTCTTGAAATCCTAACTTTAAGCTAGCAACACCTGAGGAGACTCAATCTCCAAATATTCAGAATCCTCTTATTATTGATATATCAATCACTCAAGAGGTGGTAAAGGGGGTTGAGAAGGAGTCTAAGGAGGAGGATGACTCAGAAGCCAGACCATCTCTATTGAAAGAGAATGTGCTAAAGGAAGATCCCTTCCTAAGCAGGCTACAAGAAGATGAGATGTGGCGAACCTTTATGATTGAATGGGGGGTTTGCTCATCAGAAGCTGAGAATACTAGTGAGTTTTTGAAATTACCAAGGGCTATAATCACTAAGGAGCAAAGGTAGAATGAGGTGACAAGAAAGGAGGAAGAGAAGAAGGATGGGGAAGAGAAGGAGGAAAGGGAAGAGGTTGAGAAGAAAATTGAGGAGGTTGAGAAGAATAATGAGAATGAGCAAGAAAGGGTTATTATTAAAGTAGTGAATGAGGAAGAGGAAGATGAGCTGAAGATTCTCGAGGCCACTGAGGAAATTAAGTCCAAGTTCAAACCAACCCTAGTTAATCATTCAGAACCAAATCTTTTCGAGACTACGATTACTTTTGTTCCCTCAAGTACTCTGACCCTACTTCAAAGGCCTCTCACCTAGAGGATTGATGGAGATGAATTCTGTAGCATTAGAGGATGGATGTTTAGAGATGCTACTGAAAGAACTGGTGCTTCTATCTCTATTCCTATTAATTCTCTCCATCACGATAATCTACTCACCATGGCTCTATGGTTATGCCCTTTAATAGATAGCTTTCCGTAAGTGTAGCGTTGGTTGCAAAACAAGATCAAATCCTTATCCAGTTGGTGAACCAAATTCCCCTCACTTGTCAAATCTGTTCAGAGTTGATCCAGAACCTTCAACAACTTATGGAAACTAGGCTAGACAATTACATTAATATAAGGGATACTCTGGTGGCAATGAATGCACTTTTGGCACTAGTGAGAGTGGGCTCTGAATGACATATGTTGAGAACTTTAGGTATAAACTTGAGTCTTAAAGGTAAATTGCTGATGTGATCTCCAGATTAGGAGCAGTAATAGAGTGTTACCAGAATGAGTACTCCATAGGGCTGAAGGAAGAAATCACATAGCTGAGAAGGCAGAATGTGATCAGTCAATGGCAGTAGGGGAGGATTTAAGATGGCCTGAGTGAGGTAATGAAGTTTCTGTCTGACTTTAGAGCTAAAACTCCTAAAACCCTTGAGGATTCGAAGAAAGAGATTATATCAAAAGTGATCAAGGTGGTTGATAACACTGTAAAGCGGGTTAGTGATGATACTTTTGCCTACAAGAATGAGCAGATAAATGATATTTCAGATGAGCTAACTAAGAGCATTACTAGTCTAGCTAAGGCCATTGAAGAAGCTAAAGACTCAGTCATCGCAAGATAAAGTGATCAATCCAAGGCCTTGTATAAAAGTGTTGACTCAGTGAGCACCAAGCTTGGAAATCTATCTCTTAACTCTTTCTGCTCACATGATAGTGAGATTGTGCCTTATCTTCAGCATTTGGTGAATGGACTTAACACATAATGCATCTGGAACCAGAAGGCTCTCCAACATATCTTAGAAAGTATTTTTCATGTTATCTCGGCTCTCCAACTTATCTTAGAAAGTATTTTTCATGATGTCTCCAACAAGGCTGCAATGTTGATTCAACCGATTCTTCCTCCTCTTTAGGCCAATGCTGCTACTATTCAAGAATGCATCCAGTGATTTACTTTTGATGAGGACAAGATTGTTGCTCAACTTGTTGGTATTGAGTGGAGGGAGAAGGATAAGCACATCTTCAAAGATACTTGGGAAAGGCGGAAGGCTCTAGCATCTACTTCAACAACCACGGAAATTGATGCACAAGATCAAGACTCAAAGAAGCCAGAAGACTATCAAGTTGTTCAGATAAAGTATTATAGCTTAGACTAGCTATTATTTTTGTCATTTGTTTGAAATTCATGAATTTTGTAATTCTTAATGATAATGAAAAATTTTATTATTCTTGTTCTGTGAGTACAACTATGCATTTTACTATCTTCTCTAGATACATAAACTGAAATAGGTTATTGAAGAAGATTGATGTTACTCGAAACAAGCCTAACATTATGAGGGAGCAAGATTTTCTCATTGTGCTTATCATCACTCAGAACCAACAAAATGAGGGAGATTGTTGGATTCTAACTTAAGAATTAAAATTTTTATGGTTCTAAGTTCAGAAGATCAAGAGACCTTAGATGGAACCAAGCACAAGAACTTAGAAGTCTTTCAACTCGCAACATTTAGAAGATATGATTCCATCAATAAATGATAAATACTCCAGAAGATGGTCAAGAGACTCTTTAGTCATTCAACACTAAAAGTCACGGGAATTGACACAACACTAAATGCCACCGTGCGCCAAAAGCACCACTCTATGGAAAAAGACAAATCTGGTTACTGACCAAGGAACTAAAGCATCCTCTTTCATTCTCTAGTAGACAATATTACATTTGTGGGGACCAAGAATCTCTTTAGCAGAGATCGCTCGAATTCAGTTGAGCTTTACCATCTCTAAACAGAATTGTAATGAAAAAAATTCTTAGAGACAATGGGTAGAATTCATGCAAGACTCTAAACTGAATGGAAACATTATCTCCCTTTGTAAAAGGATGTTTATTCTTAAGTGAAGAAGGTTAACAAAGTAATACAATTGAAAAGAGAAATCAAGTTATCAAACATCTACAATTTCTTCCCTTCAGAATTACAAAAAGCAAACACAATCTTTCAAATTTGTTTGTAATTGAGTTTTTACTGAAACAAAGTTCTGAAGCTATTTCATCTCTTTCTAAATACAAATTGTAATCAATAGCTTCATAGATAAGTTAGTGTGAGGGAGCTTAGAAATGTAAGAGGAAGGTACTCTGTGAGTAAGAAGCTCTAAGCTTTAGATACAGGAAGGAATGTACTTCTGTATTGGTATAGCTCATTCCTATTGTAGTTGTTGGACGGTACTTTAACCAGCATTGTATTGGCATATTTCTTCACCAAAAGAATAATCAGTAGTGGATTAAATATTGGATAGAGTCTCCAAAGACTAGATTAGGCAAAGGTTAAACCAGGATAAAAATCTGTGTTTGCACATTTCTAACTTGCTTATACTTACTGTCATTGCATTTATCTCATCATCCACTAAAGCTAAAATTATTTTTGGACAAATGTTGTTTGTTGGTTCTTAGACAGCTTATAAACAACCGTAGAGGGGGAGTGGATGCGTTTCTTGGTTACTTTTTGGATTTATAAAAATATTTGAACCACGTTATGTTTTTAGATGCGTGTTGAGTGATGTTGTTCTGAGTGGGTCTAAAAACTTATAACCTGCTCAGCTTCACTGAATAGTTGATCTTCAATCGCTTATTCAGTACTCTACTCAGCACAGATTGGTTTTTAAAGAAAAAATGAAAATTATAGAAAGAAAAATAAATGAGTTGAACGCAATAAAAGTTAATGTAAAATTTAGAACTTCAACACCTGGTTTTATCCTGGTTTGGCTCCAAGCCTACCTCCGATCCCTGGATTCCTTCTCCAAGCTTAAATCCACTAGTGTTCA
>CATIWQ010118267.1:0-11440 GCA_949673415.1 Euphorbia schlechtendalii | reverse complement strand
GTTAACAATATCGTGTATAATCACTAGATCTGTGATATAACGCTGCTTAGTGAGCCAACATTTTTGGAATGGTAACTTGCTAAATGTGGCTATGTGAGAGTGACCCGTACTAAGCATAGTATTGATGTTGTCCAGGTTTATACAATTATCTTAATTCGTTTGCGCTAGGTTTAGAAAATTCATTTCATGTGTTGCTCTGTGGTGAATAATTGAACATCTCAATGTTTTTAACCGAGTCTGTTAGATTAATTTAGTGAATCATAACATCTTTGTTGAACTTGCATGTTTTCTTTGCTATCCTTTTTTCGTAGGGAAAATCTATATATTTAGATTCTCTAATATTCCATATCTATATTAACTCATTCTTCATTCTAACCCTCTTATCCAAAATTATCAATACATATTATTTTCTTTATCCTTTTTCCCTATTTGATCTTTAGAGCTAATTCTTCCCTATGGGATTGATATCTTTTAAAACTGCATTGCAACTGTATACTTGCAGTTATCATCATTTTTCTATTTGATAAGGGGTACTGATAACACATATACTTTACATGAACAAGTTTTTTGCATCATTAATATATAGCCAAACTCCCTGCGTAAAAGTTATTAAATTTATCAGTAGACAAGTGGTGAACAATATCACATGATGTGGGAAAATATAGCTTGGGTTTGTATTTGCCCCGTTTGGTATTTCTAGTGTGTATAATTGCTCCATGTGGGCTATTAATCGGATGCCAAGTGGGCATCTCGCAAAGTTTTTGGGTATAAAGGTATGTTTACCCTATACGAGCTAAGGGTCAGATATCCTGTGGATATCACGCTTGAAAGGGTAAATGATGTTTTGTGATTCTAATTGGTTTCATGTTATTCTAGGGTGATACGATCTCAAGTGTCAACTAATCCTAAGTGTGAGTGATACCTAATAGGCATCATGATGATGAGAACATGATATATCTATTTTAATTTATTTTAATATCATGCGTGTGTGCATTAAGATTTGTAGTTAGCATGGAACATTTATATAATCGAAAGCAGTAAACAAGTAGCACATAGCATGCAACGTCCAACTTCCAACCATACAACTCCCACGCTTAGGGTTTTTGGCTACTCTCTATTCTATGTTTGGTTCATCTTAGTATCACAAGGATACTAAGGAGCACACCTGCAGGAAAAATATAAAGCATGATTATTTGTTGGTAACACCCTAGGGAAAATGCCTATGGCTTATTTACATGATGTTTGCTTTTGAGGTTATAGATGAAGAAGATTCTTGTTGCACTAAAATACACTCCAAGATTCTCCCTAAATAGGTTCTATCAAGGGAGGTACATGCAACATGCCAATAAGTCCTCCACCGGCTTAAGTACTATCTTTTCTTAGGGAGGCAAATTAGTATAAAAAAAAGCTTTGTGGTAATAGGGTATCTTAAACTTGCGGGATAATCCCCTCTAATGCAATGCGTTATTAGGAATATGTCATACTTAAGAAAATAAGGAATAATGTGATCAACAATTTTAGGCGCTTATCCAAAATCTAAAACCTTTGAAAAAAAAGTTTAAGAAAAAATCCCCAATAGAGTCGCCACTTCGAGCAAACGATACGGATGCGATGGGCCGAAAGGCGCGATAAGATGAGAGGTGCGGTCCACCTGGGTGCTTTTGTGAAAGTAAAATATCGGATAGGGGATCCGAAAGGTTCAAAAGAGAAAATGAAATCAAATTAGATTGTAAAAACCCGAATCTGCTATCTCTTAGTGTAGAGTCTCCACTTGGATTAGCTCTAGGATCACATTAAATTACATCTACAAAAAACCACGCTTCTTAATTATGGATATTCGTACTTATGTAGTTTTCTTGTTTATAATGTATGATTTAACACACATACGGAATGTAATAAATCCATACATAAAGATGTAAATAAATGCAGAATAGTAAATATTAAAATTTACAAAACCTCGAGGGATGCAACCACCCGCCTAATCTATTAATTACATTTCCTCAAAAATAATAAAACTGCAATACCCAATGGAAAATGAAAATCCTAATCATACATCTAACATAATCTACCTGCATCCACAAAGGTTAGCACAAGATATAGCGCAACATTTAGATGTATGTTCAATTTGATTTTGAAGAGGCCCGTGTAGCCCAATTAAATTATCGAAGACTTAAATTTGTTATTTGGAAATAAAAGGATTCATTTTATTAACATATAGGTTGCTCATTTTAATTAGTGAAAATGCTCATATGGCAAGGGGTGCGGACTGTTATCCGGGAATAATTTTTTTATTCCCTTCATGGAGGTATTCTAAAAGGATTCTCCATAAATTATTAAATTAAAAAGAAACAGAAAAAAGAGGAAGAAGTGTTACATGATACAATAAAAATTACACAATAAAAGAATAAGGAGTTAATCCTAGGCTAACATGTAGAATATAATAAAACATAGAAAACACGAGATGAGGCAACTATAGGAACTCAAAGGCTTACCCTTTCAGTGTGAATCCACTTTAATCTATCCGCTTGATCCCTGGTAGCGCTCCTCATTCGTCTTTAGTTTAGTTTGCTGATTAAAAGAAATTCGGAATTAAAATGTGTTTTTAATTCGAAAAGAAATTTTAGAAAAATGTCGTTGCTAAAAGCTAGAGTACTTTTGTCCATTTTTCTAAAAAATTTTCGATCTTTCACTAAAAATTTCCCTACAATTTATAGGGGAATTTTCCTAAAAAAATCAGGACCGAAAAAATTCTAGCGAGGGGGGTACACTCACCGGAATTGCGGCTAGGCCGGCACTCGCCTCGCTGGAATTTGCTAACGAGGTTAACGCTGGCCTCGTAGCAATTTGCAAGTGAGGTCAGTTAGCCCCGATTTTTTTTATTTTTGATTATATATATATTTTTTTAATTTTTATAAATATTATTATTTAATAAAAAAACTTTAATTAATTTATACTAAAGTTAATTTTTCGAAGCCCTTAAAAATATCAATTTAAGTCCTTAAAAAAATAGTGACGAGGAGAACTCCCATTTGAAGATCGCTGGATAATAAAAAACTGTGTGATTCAAGGATTAAATCCCGAAAAGCCGTCATCTCCTTGAACACATGAGATGGTACAAAATCCTGTGCTCACACTTTTCAACCTTAATATTCCAATTCCTTGATGCTTACTTAACTCGATAAATGGTCCTTTGCAATTTACACACCTTCCAGCCATCTTGAGATGTAAAAGATCAAGTTTGTATCATATATACATCCCTTTCGAGGTTCTCATTAAGGAATGCGATTTTCACATCCATTTGACAGATCTGATAATCATAATGAGCAGCGATGACAAGGAGTATTCTGATAGACTTTGGCTTGGCCACTGGTTAAAAGATTTTATCATAATCAATACCTTCTTTCTATTTATAACCTTTTACAACTAGCCTTGCCTTATAGGTGATTACATTACCATCCATGTCAATTTTCTTTTTGAAAATGCACATGCATCTGATGGGCTTAATCCCACTTGGAGCATTAACCAAGTTCCATACTTGATTTTCGTACATGGAGTCCATCTCTTACTTCATGGTTGTAAACCATTTGTTAGACTCTAAGCCTTCCATTTTTATTCTTTGAAAATCTTAGGCTCGTCATCTTCCATCAGTAAGATGTGCTTATCATTAGTGATGAAATAGCCATATCTTTCAGGAATTATTTGAGCCCCACCTGACCTACCCAGTGTCACTATTACAATAGGTTGTTCCATGCTTGCAATTCCTTGTGTAACATGTGTACGATCAATCAGTTGATTGTCTATTTGATCTTTTTAAGCATCCAGCTCAAGATTGCTCTCACTAGCTTTTACAAGTATGTTTTTCTTTCTCAAGGAACTAAGCATTCCTCGAAATAATTACCTTTTATTCATTGGGATCGTAAAAGGTGTAACCCATAGTCTTCTTAGGGTGACCTACAAAAAGACACTTATCAGACTTAGCACCTAACTAATTTGAATTAGTCCTTTTAACATAAGTAGGACATCCCCAAACTCTTAGGTGAGAAAGAGTTGGTTTCTTACCATAAAACCTTTCGTATGGTGTTTGATCAACTAATTTTGAGGGCACCTTGTTTAAAATATGAACTACGCTCTCAAGTGTATAACCCCAAAAGGATATGTTGATATCTGCTTAGCTTATCATGTACCAAACCATATTAGGTAGGGTTCTATTCCTCATTTCTGACACTCCATTTTGTTGGAGTATATAAAGAGGTGTCCATTGGGATAATATACCATTATCCCTTGGATAATCCTAAAACTCTTGGCTCATTCATTCACTTCCTTGATCAGATTGAAGGGTCTTGATACTTTTTCTAAGCTGTTTCTCTACCTTGATTTTTAAATCATTTGAGTTTATCAAAACTTTCAAAATTATGCCTCATAAGGTACAAATAACCATATCATGAGTAATAATTGATAAAGGTTATGAAGTAGACAAAAATTGTAAGTGTCTTAACACTCATTGGACCACATACATCGAAGTGTATTATTTCCAAAGTGCTGGTTACATGCTGACCCTTTCCTTTAAAAGGTTTCTTTGTCATATTTCCTTTTAAACAAGGTTCTCATGCCCAATAGGATTCTCATTCCATTGGGCCCATGTCTCCACATTTGTGTAACTTAGTTAAGAGAGTCTCATTTATATGGCCAAAATGACAATGCCACAAGTATGAAGATTTCTCATTATCTAATTTCGATTCCTTAGCAATAAATGCCTTTCAAACACATTCCACATGCATAAAGAATATTATCACGGTGAATTTGACATTTATTATTGGAAAATAAAATTTCAAATCTAATCAAGGAACATAAATAATATTCTTACTAACGGTAGGAATGTAATAGCAATTATTCCAAACTAAAACCTGGAAACTAGGCAAACGAAGGCTATATGTCCCTACAACTGTTGCAGCTTCCTGTGCTCCACTTCCAACTCTTAGGTCCATTTCCCTCTTTTCCATCCTCTTACTATTCTACTACCCTTGTACAGAATTATAGATATGAGTGCCAAAACCAGTATCCAATACCCATGCAAGCTCATAAGGAATTGTAGAGAAACTCTGTATCATGAACATACCTGAAGTAGATGCCTCACTTAGCTTGTTCTTCACTTGTTTAGAAATTTGAGCTTTGTAATCATGTTTCAAATGTTCGGTCCTTCTACACATGAAATATATTCCTTTGGATTTCTCTTTTTCAACTATCATTCTTTCAACCTTCTTGTTGATAGGTTTTAAACCTTTACTCTTAGTACAAGTCCCACTTGCTAAGGTACTTGTTCCTTTAGCCATTAGACCATCTTCAAAACATCTAAGTGTTTTAACAAACTCAAACATTTTTCTTGTCTTTCTTGACATGAGATAATCTTTCATATAAGGTGAATGTTTATCAGACATCCTTTCAATCATAGTCGATATGTCAAGTTCAGGTTTTCTTTCAATTCCCATCTGAGTCATCCTTTTAGAATAACAAAAGTATTCTTTACAATGCTCAATGGCAAGGATCCCATCATATTTCCCATAGGAATAAAAGAATTTTAATATTTTAGCCCATATAGTTTTCATGCCCTCATGAATTCCTCTAAGATGAATCAACATAGATTTCAAGTCCATACCATCATGTTGTTTCTTAAGCTTTAAGGTTATGGTTTCGAGCATCACAAGTGATCATAAAAAAGAATCCTTCTTATGCTTAAGATATACCTCTCTCTGTTGGATGGAAGCCTCAACATTAGAATTGAATAGTTTAGGATCATCCATAACATAATCCAGATTGTTCTTCCCAGGTTCCTTTCTTAAAGCCTTAAACCATTCATCAAAATTGGTCCCAGTCAACTTATTATCAAGAATTGGGAAGCGGTTTATGTTTTGATTCATTGTTCAACCTAAATATAAGATAGAAATTATTCAGACATTAGTATTTGTACATGCATTTAATATAAGGTCTTTAATTAAATATATCTTTCCTACTATTTTATCGACATTCAAATAGCCCCTTCTATTAATCTCGGGAAACATGGTTGAACCATTTTCCTTAGTATGTAACATCCATAACTCTTCTAAGGTGACCCCTTGCTATAGCAGGTTAAGCCACAATAGACAGCCATGGTTGGAACACATCCATTTACATTTCATTCAATTGCTAATCCATTTGAGTTCTCTTTCTTGAGACTTGCATAGCTAATTTTACAAATCCTCAAATGCGTCTCCAATCCGAGACATTAGCTCCAATTATATGGAAAACTAACTCAGTTTGGTTAAGGCTTTAAAACCATTTAGTCTCATGGTTAAACATATGTTAAGGGAAGGCATGTTGTACATTTTATTACAATCGTTAATAAGGTCTGTATCATAGACTTATGATAGGAAGACTATTTATTACCTTAATATTGTTATAGGGATTTCATTGGTGCAGCTGGTCTCGCCCTATTCTAGGACTTAACGATGGATATGATTATAATAACTATAATTCTGGGCTACAGGGAATTATTAATCTAAGGAATTATGCTCAAGACTGGTACATCATAATCATTCCATTATACCAATACTCTACATAGCATGCAAACAAACAAGGTCCATGTTTAAGTTCTTTTACCTATGTCTATAAGTTTTATTTTAACAACTTAAACTATGATTGTAAAACAATATGCATAATCCAATTCCCATATGATCGTAAGATTTTGACTATATTCATTCCATTAGGCTTATATTCGCTAACGGTGTCTAAAACCTTGTTCCCCACCTTTCTATCGATAAGATAAATGTTCAAAATATGAACAGGTGTTGTCAATACCGCTTATCAAATAGAAAAATGGTGACCACTGCAAGTGTACAGTTTCGATGTAGTTTTAAAAGATATCAATCCCATAGGGAAGGAATTCAGTTCTAAAGATCAACTAGAGTTATGGAACAAACGAAATAAGATAATTTATAATGGAGTTGGATTATTTGGATGATAGATGAATAAATAGATAAATGAATGAATAGATTAGAGAAAATGTAAAATGTATAGATATTTCCTAAGAACAAGTTTAGCGGAGAAAAACTTGCAAAATCATCAAGAATATTTCGTACACTAGATAACTTTAACAAATAAAGTTAAACGGTAAATTCAACAAATAAAGTTCAAGAAGCCCTAATATTCAATAATTCACCGCATAGCAACACATGAGATGACTTTTCTAAATTTAGGTAAATGAATTATGACACTTATAAGAACCTGGATAACTAAAATACTATTCTTAGTATGGGTCGCTCTCACATAGTCATATTTAGCAAGTTACCATTCCAAAAATGGTTGCTCACTAAATAGCATTATAATCACAGATCCAGTGATTATGCACAATCTTGTTAACCTAGAAATCACTCTTAAAGTCAACTCAAAATTATATAACTTAATTAATATAAATGACGCAAGATGAAATACTCGTTATGACACATAAACATATCATAAATTTCAAAATAGAAAGTATAAGAAGAAAACAAAGTAAAGTTGTAAGGTATGCAAGTGAAAGCTAAAGTTGATCAAACCATATCCACTCTTTAATGGGAGACGTCAATTCTCGCAATTCCTGCGTCTACTTTGAATTCGGTCTCGACTCATACAGAACCTCCTCTAGGATGCTATTCTTTGTGAATATCAAATAAAAGAATGTTGAAGAATGAAAACTTTTATTGATAAGTGCTTTGAAATTACACTCATACAATAAAGGCTCGAATTTGTGTAGAAATATAGTAATCGAAATAAGAATCGAATCACTTATACATTTTTCTCGCTAAGACTTTGAATGTAGCGAAATCTAGATATTTTCACTCTCTATGTATACACGTATACTATCATTCAATGCCTATTACTCATGCCACACCATGCATGTCATGAAAATGGTTGAATTTGAAATCTATTTATAGAGTACGAAGGGTTGCATCTATCTAAATGAAGAGTCATGTCCATTGGTGAAGGGTTGTATCACTTGAATATGATTGGATGCAAAGATTCATCCTCACCCACAATAGAAAGGCACCATTTCATGATTGGTTGACTTCCAAAAGGTGTCTCTTCGGTTGGTAGTTGATGCTGTTAATGACGGTTGATTGCTATTATCTGACAGTTGGTAGTTGAAAAGATATAACCAATAACAATCACAAGTAGCGACCGTGAATAATGATTTGTAACTTTTTGCTTATGAAGAGTGACAAGTCACGATCGTGAATGGGTGTCACGATCGTGAACTATGCTTTTCTTTAAAATTCTTCTTTGCAACTTTGCCAATCTTTGACAACTCCGATACTAAGCCAAATCCTTGTATTCTACGCATCTTTTTGCACCTTTTTCACTCTTTTTCCATAGAATTCCACTTTTGATCATTTTACTCCCAAGATTCACCTAGTATCTGCATTTGCAAAAAAAATAACTACATACCACGTGAAATCTTTTATATGAAGTATAAAATGAAAAATAACCAAATCATTTTAGAATTGAAAATATCATGATAATAAGTGTAATTATACACTTATCACCATACTAGATATTGACTAAGTCATAAAAGTCCCTTTGGTACATTAAACCTAATATCGATGGAGATTTCTAGGTAGGAGAGGCCCCCTTAAAGTATGTGAAGCCAAATCCAATCATTGCCAAAATAACCATGGGTGCTTCGATTCGATATACCATAAACAATTATAATTTAAAGTTTCATTCTTTTAATCGAGTGAATTAGTGGACGACACTTAATTCAATGAATTTGCATGAGTAGTAAAACATTATTAATATTATAATAATTACCTAGACTAAGTTTGAGCAAAATGTTAATTTAGTTATCACAACATATTCTATAACAAGAATTGAAATCTAAGCTATGCATAGCTGTGAGCGGGCGACACGGAGCGGTGAGCCGAGAGCGCGCGGTTTCATAAGCGCGATCCACCGGGGTGTTTGTGAAAATAAAAGAAGAAAACACCGGGTCTGGGACTCGGGAAAACGGTTTGAAAGAGAAAAAGGAGAAAAACATTTAAGATCGGTTCGAGCCCGAATCCGCCTTATCTCGGTGTGGAGTTGCCGCCTAGATTAGCTCTTTCCAGGAATTAGAGTCTTATGAGGCTTAACGTCCGGGGGATGGCCCACCAAGACACAGGGATTCGGGTCCAGGATAAGTTGCTTATTTCTTAAGTGATCATAATATATTACATCTACAGAAAACCATTTTCTTTTAATTGTGCATATTCGCACTTAGGTCATTTTTTGAAGTTTAGATGCATGATTCACGTATCGTGGAATAATAAATCATTCACAAAACGAAAAAATAAACCATCCAGAAAACAATAAGTAAATGCGGAAAGTAAAAGCGAAAAATGGAAATTACAAGGCTTCAAAATCGAGGGATGCAACCGCCCGCTACCCTATTAATTACATTTTCCGTAAATATGTGCAATACCTGAAGGAAAAAATAAAAGCCCAAACATACATCTAACCTGCATCCACAAAGGTTAGCATAGGGGATATATCATGTATGCTCGATTTAATTTTAGCGAGGCCCGCGTGGCCTAATTAAAAACATCTGTGATTTTAAAGTTATTAATTTAAATAAAACCGTTCGTTTCATTAGCACATTGGTTGGTCAATTTTAATTAATGAAAATGATCGCATGGTAAAAGGTGAGGTCTATTATCCGGGAATATATCTTATTCCCTTCGTGGGGGTATTCTAATACAAAAATTAAAAAGAAATAAAAGAATAAGGAGAATTACAACATTATTTACAATAACAAGGAATAAAAATAATTCATAGGTCAAAAATAAAAATTAAAAAGAAAAGAAGATGAACATGGAATTTGCAGCTCTAGGAACTCAAAGGCTTTACCCTTTTGGCATGAATCCACTTCGGCATGTCCGTGCGATCCCTGGGAGCGTTCCTCGTTCATTTTTGTAGTTATGGTGATTTAACGTGAAAATAATGGTTATGCTGGAAAAGAATGTGTTTATCTATCCAAAAAGATAATCAGACTCGGGTTCTAAATTTATTTTAGGCCCGAGAATATCTGAGGAAATTTTTAAGAAATAGATGAAGTGAAGTTTGCTTTAAGATGAAGAAATTTTGGATCCAAAAGCGTTTTGGATCCGAGAAGAAAAAAAAAGAAGAAAAGAAATTATTATTGTTTGTATTTTTTATCTGAGAGAGAGAGAATTTTTCTCTGAATTTTCGAGCCCCCTGTATTGAAAAAGACCTGACTATTTATAGAAAAAAAGTCCCAAAAAAATCCAAAATAGGGAGTTTGGCGAGGCTACCTCGCGACTGTGGCGAGGCTGCCTCGCGAACTCTGGCGAGGCTTCCTCGCAAACTCTGGCGAGGCTGCCTCGCGACTTTGGCCAGGCTGCCTCGCCACTTTGGCGAGGCTGCCTCGTGATCTTTGGCGAGGCTGCCTCATGACTTTGGTGAGGCTGCCTCGCGATCTGTGGCGAGGTTACCTCGCTAACTCTGATGAGGCTGCCTCGCGATCTCTGGCGAGGCTGCCACGCGACTCTAGCGAGGCAACCTTATGAAATCTGGCGAGGCTGCCTCGCGATATCTGGTGAGGCTGCCTCGCGATCTCTAGAAAGGTTGCCTCGCTACTCTGGCGAGGCTGCCTCGTGGACTCTAGCGAGGCTGCCTTGTGATCTTTGGCGAGGCTTCCTTACCACTTTGGCGAGGCTTCCTTGCCACTTTGGCGAGGCTACCTCGCGATCTTTGGTGAGGCTACCTCGCCACTTCGGCGAGGCTGCCTCAGACCTGAGATTTTATTTCCCTCGGGTTTTTATTATTATTATTATTATTGAATGTATTTTTTATTATTTTTTAGTTAATTTTCTTATTTAAAGTCCTTTTTAAATTCAGAGACGAGGAAG
The DNA here is from genome assembly GCA_949673415.1 of Euphorbia schlechtendalii. Taxonomy (NCBI): domain Eukaryota; kingdom Viridiplantae; phylum Streptophyta; class Magnoliopsida; order Malpighiales; family Euphorbiaceae; genus Euphorbia; species Euphorbia schlechtendalii. The sequence continues at coordinate 524 of CATIWQ010118267.1, read as the reverse complement.
ACTCCCATATGAAGATCATCGGACGGTCGAAAATCATGTGATTGAAGGATAAATTTCTCAAAAAGCCATCATCATTGAACGCGCTAACTGGTACAAAATCCTGTGCTCACAGCTGCCCCTCGTATGATAATTGTTGGTTGCATAACCAATATTATCACACGAAAAGAGTGGAGGGATTGAGAGAATACCTGACCAATGTGGCTGGTGACATCTTGTTCCTGATTGGTGATAACGTAGGCCTTCCTTTTTGGCACTGTTGTCCATTTCTTTCTTCGGAATCCCTTAGGTACTTAATGCCCCTTGTGGGTGGTTCGATCGTTTCTTTCTGCAGCGTCCCTATTGTAGTCGGTAATTGTTTCATGAGACTGTTTCTTTCTTCAGCCATCAAGATAACCGTTTCCTTCTTCGGTTATGTTTTGAATTTCTTTAATAGGATGTTGACCTGTTTCCTGTAACAAATCATGGAGAAGATAATGTTAATACATTTTATGATGAATGTTTTAATTATTTGATTGAGTTTATGC
>CATIWQ010118238.1:0-17937 GCA_949673415.1 Euphorbia schlechtendalii | reverse complement strand
ATATATATATATATATATATATATATATATATATATATATATATATATATATATATATATATATATATATGATACTTTGATCATTTTATAGTATTTAAAAATATATGACTTTTCCACCTTCCAATGTATATTTTGTTTAATATTCTAATACTACCCTTATTAACGTGAACAATTTTAAAGTATTAATTGCATATGTCATCAAAGGGTAAATTAGTGAAATACTATTCAGTTTTTTCGTTTATTAAAATTAGTGAATCAATTAAATTATATATACATATATGTATATGTGTACACACATATAGTACTTTTTATAGCAAAATGAAGATTAATGAAATTTTTTATTTACAGTCAGGTTTTCAAAATGGGAGAGAAGTATTGATATTAAAATCAATGAATGAAAAACATAAAGAACAGAGCACAACAAAGTAATGGGACATCTTGAAAAAAATCAAAGGCTCAAAGCAGAGAACTCAAAATCAAGAAGAAAATCAAAACAAAAGAAATGCTTACCTCTTGGAATGGAAGACACATACACTATTAGTTTGCAGCAACTTATTTAGCGAGTCTCTGTTTTGCAATACAATTTCAATAAGATATGAAAACTCTCTGATTTAGTTTTTCTTTGTAACGGATAAAAGCTATTCATAGATAATCATAGAATACGAGAGACCGGACACGGAAGATGAAAGATTAGAATAGGAAACGCATATTTGAATTCCTTTAATTACAGAATCGGTCCCAGAAACGTCTCGTACCAGTTTCCGGGCGTTTCCATTACTGAAACAGTGGGGAAACAGGAAATGTTATGCAAATGGCGTTTCCGTGCTTCTTAGGGTCCACAACTGTTACATAACGAAACAAAACCTTAGTCAATAAGTATAAGTTTTTTTTTTTTTTTTTGTTAGACATACTCAAGTAAGGACATGCCATAAACCTAGCTCGAACTGAATTTTCTGTGAAATTAATATATTGTTACCAATAAACACTAAATTTGGACTAAACATGTTAAGGAGTTCAACTCTTAACACTCTGGCCAACACTTGTTGCTTTTTAATTAGGATAGATGAACAATTTTTGACCCATAGTAAAATTTTTTGCGTAGCTTAGGGATGACACCCAAGCCGTTAAATCACACCCTCGAATATTATTAAAGAGTAAAGGAAAAAATAGACAAAAAGAACAAGTCAAGTGAATTGGTATGAAAACCAATCACAACAATCATGAAAGAAATAATCTAAACAAAAGGAAGGACAAAACAAATCAGCTCTACTCTTACCATAATTGGCCAGTGCATCCGTGAAACTTTGAGATAAAACTTTTGCTGTCGAAAAAATAATAATTTCATAAATATTGAAATGTAAAATACATATCTTTTTATGCGATTGATATATTTTGTTATGTATAAAGTGGTATAATGTGTGAAATGCTACAAAAATCTGTACTTTTAGAACTACTTATACCTCTTTTATACCTTACTTGCGATTATTTTATGTAACCACACATCGTGCGATTATATTGGTGGTATAAAGCGTGCAAGATGTTGTAAGATATATGCTTTTACACCTCGTTGCACCCTTCTCATGCAACGATTTCGGGAATTTTCCGCAAACTGACACCACATTCTTTATACCCCTTACATGTATGTAATATAATAACAGTATAAAGAGGTAAATATAGTACATGAACGTTGTGAGTACTTGCACTTCCTACCTTATTATACACCTCTTATATCAAATATAATTTTTTTTGAAAAAATATATCAAATATAATTGTGGTTTTCATATATAGTAAGCCATCGTATTGTTCATGCGCTTTATAGATACGTATTTTATTGTGAGGTATGAGTATGTGAAGAAATGTTTTAAATAATATATCAAAATTCTAAACATAAATAAATATATAAACAAAAAAATGATAAAGTTAAATATAGAATTAACTCATGGTGGTTGGAAAAAATAAGGAGAAAAAAGAGAGAAACTTTAAAGAAAAAAAAATACCCTCCCCACAATCAGATGGACGATCCCGATCTGATCTGGATATAATTGGAGAAAAATTCTGGTTGATTGATGAACAATAAAAAAAAATGTAAATTCACCTAATTGGTACATATATCCCCCATTGAGTTCCAACTTTCCGACTATGGTATAATATTTGGGCTTTTAATTTGGAGGCTCTACAAAAAAATCAGCCCATTTCCTCTGCCAACCCATTACATACTTGTGTGTAATCATTAGATTCTGGTAAAAAAAATTCCAACCAAATGTATTTAAATTGGTGTCATTACTTTAGACAGCTGACAGCCATTGCAAAAATAGCATAATATAAATTTGTTTCTATTGATATATGTGGCAGTAATTTACTAAATTATACTTCTAAAGAAGCTTTTGACAATAAACATGTATCTGCAATTTAAGGTTCTCAAATTATAAATCATCGAGTTAGAAATTACAACTAATAAATTTAAAACAATTTTTATCGAAAATGCATAAATTAATGCATGTTCAATTAAATAATAATAATAAGGCTCTACTTGTCATATCTAATAAAATTAATTACTATAACTGATTAGTGTGATATAATCAATAACTTGTCATATTATGAGCTGGATCGAGTTTCAATATGAACCCAGTCCATTAATACTTTGTTTTAGAAAATTGTCAAGGTTACTTAAGTTTTTACCATTATTATTTTGTGTTTATCTGTTTTTAGTTTTTTCTTTCTTCCCTGTTTTATTCTTCTCTCTCTTTTTATTTATTCTTTGTTGCTCTTTTTCGGTCAAATGCATTATTACTCCTTTCAAATTGATTGCAATAGCCGGATATCACCTCCAACTTGCAAAAGGATCGTATACCATCTTCAATTTGGTAAAAGTGAACCACTTAGCCCCCTCAACGTCACGTGGCAGAATCTAGTTGGTTTGACTTTTCAAATATGTCTTTTAAAACCAAGTTGAGGAAGGTAATGATGCATTTCGCCTTCTTTTTCTAATTTATATTTTCTCTATCTTAAATCAATTTATTCACAAACATTAAATTTTTAATATGCGGTTTTAAAATTCTTTTATTTGTTTATTTTTTCATCTTCAAAAACAATCCCCACAATATTGATGGAGTTTATAAAAACTTATTACATTAATATAATTTATCACACCTTTTCTCCTACACTTATACAACAGATATAAACACGGTATTTTAAAGCGTGCAATTTGCACTCCATATTCCTCTTATACAGCATGTTTGCGAGAATGTGAACGCTTACATAGATTTTCTAGAAGTATAATATTTTGTATGAAACCAGTATAAATCGTGCAACATGCACTAATGTTACTTTTACATGAAATATGAAGCACATAAAATGTGCATCCTCACAAGCACTGCACTCACAAGTATAAGATCGGCAAACTTCATGACTTTGCTGATTGATATATATAGGAATAACCGTTTAATGTTATTTATATATAAGTTTTTTATTTCAAATTTGACATTTCGTGTAAGGCTGACCCTTGATGTAGTGATTGGTAAAGCCCATGGCCCATAGTTTAGAGGGCACATGAATTTTTTTAATTTGTTTTCTCAATGTGTAAAAAAAATATTATTGCTATTTTTTAGTTTTAGTTCTATTTTCCTTTTTCACAAACCATAATATACTTACATAAACTGATTCTTAATTTTTTTATTCTTTATTTTTTTTCAATCACATTTTTCTCGTAAATATTGATATATTATTTATAATTTCTATTTCTTACTCAATTATATATTGTACCAAATTAAATTTTGACTTTTTCAAATCTATTTTCAATTCAAAAAATATATATTATGTTTTATTAAAGGGATCCAGCTATATTTCTTCATATATTGTTTACTCAAGATCCCTAAAATTTCATGTTGTGAAACCTTTATTGTATAGATATATTAAAAATGGAAGTGCCACTACCACATATCTTCATACTATTTTAGGAAAAAACATAGAATAAAAAACTTTATTTATTATGTTATAAACCACTACTTGTAAAAGTAAAACTATTCCATGCACCTCCTCTGGTCTATATTTATTAATTCGTAAAATGCCCACCTTCGTGCAGATAATGTATAATAATAATAATATTAATAATAATAATAATAATAATAATAATAATAATAATAATAATTTAATAATAATAAGAATTTAATAATGATATTTTGGATCTTGAACTATTTTATTTTTATTTTTTAAAAATCTTAAAAAACATTGGATTTGGAATAATCGGAGTTCTGGGAAAATAATCACTAATGAATCTTTCTTATGGAAGTAAAGTTTGACTTGCAGTTTTTTCAGTAAAGATTTTTAAGTTTCTTTATAATAAAATGGAAAAAACATACACACTTCAAAATTATTTGATTGCTATTCAATAGAGCTAAAATATGTACATTTGCGTATTATTTTTATGATGTTTTTTTACAGAATAGTGAGAAATGAAGCTCTTAAGATTTTGGGGCTTTATTGGTTACTTTTTAATAAGGAGCCGGTCTTTGCACAAAATGATTAATTCGTAAAATTCCAACAACCATGCTTTTTTGAAATAGGATTTAGATTCTCTAATAATGTTGAAAGTTAACATTAAAGTAAATTTATTAAATATCTCTCTTTTCTATTAACAAAAGATAAAAAAACATGTTTTAAATCTAAGGCTTCATTGTAAATGGTTAGGATGAGAAGAAATTTACTCTACATTTCAAACTTAACATTAGAGGATCCTAATCCAATATGACGATAAATGTTTATGTAATAAACCCTTTAAGCTCACTGGACAACTTGGTCCCATTTGGTAACGTTGTTAGTGTTACAGCTGCTGTTGTGATTTGTTTTTGAGGTTTATTATTTCGGTTCGTTGTTACTGTTATTAACTAAAATGTATTTAGTGTTTGATAAAAATATTAAATAATTAAAATGACATATTTTAAATTTAGAGTAATTTAATAAACAAATAATTTAAGGCTATTTTAGATAAAATTAATTGAAACCTCAAAAGAAATTGTTGAAACATTGAATTTTGATATGATTTGAAAAAGAAAATGAATTCTCATTAAAAAATAACCTCTACATCACTTTATGTCTAATCAAACATTTTAATAATCTCCTTTTTCTTTTCAAAAAGAAAAAGAAGCTTTTAATGATAACTAATATCATAATTAATCATCTAAATCAACCCCCAAAGCATTGGATTCTCAAAGTTCAGCACCATAAAATAGATTTTTTCATTGTGTACAAAATTACGAATATGAATATTTTGTTTTGAATTAGATAGTGTTTTATCAAACCAAATATTTAACATTGTGTGTAATTTATTAGTTATTTATATATTAACTATATCAAATGCTCTCATTGTTCATTGGTTACATATAAAACAATTTTGTTATACACGATAATACTTTAAAAGTTCAAACAGCTTACAAGTTAAAAGTACGTAAAAAATACACCAAACACAATATATTATGGTCCATTAAAGTCACATAAAAGACACACTATGCATTGGGGATACATTGATGGGATCCAGTTTTATAAAAAATAATTGTAATTAATATGAACCATCCAAATTGAGAGAATCTAAGGTGGAACCCAGTCTGAAAGTACAAGCAATGGGCCCCATTTTTGAGGATTTTGAAGCACAAAGTCAAAGACTTCCCACTCACGTGTCCACCATCAAACATGTCTTTGCTTCCTATCAGAATCTCCTTTCTAATTATCACCTTATTTATTATATTTTTTTTAAAAAGATTTATATACATTAACATGTCTTAAATTTGTTAAAATAAGTTATTGTTATCCTAAATTTTAAAATGTGATAAATTATTTTATGCATTTATTTAAAACATGTCATTTTCCCTATCATTGTCACGTGTCAGTTTATGGTTAGTTTGATTTTTAAAAAATGTTATTGTTTTTTTCTCTTCAATCAAAAGTTGACATGTGATATTGATTGATAAATTGGTGTATTTTAAATAATTACAGGGAATATTTGACACATTTAAAATTTGAGGATAATAAAAATCTATTTTGAACAAGTTTAAGAAAATGTAAATACATTGAACCTTTTATAAACTAGCCATGAGTCAAGACAAAGGTTCCAGCTAGAATGACATCCCACTATTAGATCAATATATGTTTTCGGGTAAACTTCAAAAAATTACCTTGTGATTTCACTCATTTGTAAAATGAGGTATGAGGAATTTATTTTTGCAAAAAGGGGTCCGTGGTTTTGAAAAATTTGCAAATAGAGTTTTCTCATTCATAAAATATATCACGAAAATAGGTAATCTTATTCGTTTTTATCTGAATTTTTGCAAGATGGTTCATAAATATACAATACACATCATTGATAAATTTTGTAATTTTTTGAATAGTTTAGATAACTTTTTAATTAAATTATGATGATGAACTTTAAAAAATCATAAAAAAAAAACAATATTTCCGAAATTTACTCAAATCATGAAGTATAATTTTAAATAATAAGGTTTAACTATTAGTATGTTAAATTATTTCAAATATTCGATGTAACACCACTATTTTGAAACCACAGACCCTCTCTTGCAAATTTTTAAAATCGCAAACCCCTTTTTACAAAAATAAATTCCTCAAACCCCATTTTACAAATGAGTGAAATTGAGTACCGCTTTCTCAACCAATATAAAATAAATTACAAAATAACAGTGAAACATACTTTTGCAATAGGGAAATCCGAGTACTCACTAAACAACAAAAATCACTATTACATTGCTAACGATAGATGACACTAGCGATCAATCTAATTGACATGCTAAATTCATTAGAATAATTAAGTAATAATCATTTCTAATAATAATAAAAAAATGTTTACATGTTATTAAACATTTTTCTTATGAAAAAATTAATTAATTATATGTATCAATCAATATAATTTTTAATAGATAATAACTTTTTGAGTTTCGAATAAAAATGTAAATAATACTTCACCCCTTTCGTCTATTCAACTATATATAAGTAATTGTTATATTCTTTATTATTATTAAATTAAATTCACAGCACTCATCCATTGACGACATTAGTTATATTATTCGACTAAATCTTCAATGAAAAAAAGTTAACGACATTAATAAGATAATATTGTAACTAAATAAACATTATATAGTATATAAGTTAGAACATAAGTATGATAAAAAAAATAAAAAATATGCAAATTTTACTTTTGTATTCAATATATGAAGTGTGTCTATATTTATAAACAAATTACATGCAAATGAAAAAAATACAAGTTACACGATAAGAGTGTAAGTTATGGACATCAATATAATTAATTAAAAGTAACATTTCTATAATAATAATTACATATTATATCAACACTTCCCAGTTGATATTCATTTTTACAAACAAGATACTACCTCTTTAAAAACCTTACAAAGAAAAACTCAATGGAACAAAATCTTTGGTTAGTGTGCAATGCTTTATATCCCCTCTTCGTAAGAATGTTAAAGATCTTACATTTTACTTTCCCTTAAAAATATAATGATCAAGACATATTCTTGAGTTGTCGCATTCCAATATTATGCACATGTCTTTTAAAAACGAAAGTAGGTAGTGACTTATTGGAAAGATTTGTTGGACAATCACTTGATCTAATTTTGCAGATGTTAACTTGATTAGTTTTCATGAAATCATGTGCATAAAATAGTTTAGATGAAATATTTTTTAATATAAATACTCTTGAACTGTGAGATGCATGATGCATCATCTTCGTATGTTACTGTTGATTTGTTCTCCATTTTTAGTTCACGTGCTTCTTTACACTGTATATATATTTTTTAATATAATAAAACTCACACATGCATGAATTACGAATAAAATATTAATTTCAAAGAAAGTCAATGTGGATCTTAATAAATTTTTTGAACTTCGTTACGGAAAAGATCTTATGTCCCTAACTAACCTGTCCCCTATTTAATTTTTGACAAATGTTTGGCACCTTAGAAAGAGAAATGAACCAACAGAAGAGAGAAAATATCAAGAAACATTATACTTATCAAAAAGTGAATGAGGGACTATTTAAACATTTTCATAAAAAACAGAGGTATATATTTATTCCAAAATACTATATCATACTTTCACATAATAGTGACAAAACTCAAATTCACATGATTAGGTATTGAGTGGAAAGTTTGATAAAATATATCCATATATATTATCAATTGTGCCGTTTGAAATTATCATACCATCTAAGGCATTAGATGTGATATTGGTTTATGCGATCGTAATATTTTATCGGATAAGTTGAGAGAGTGTGGAGTGCACTCTTATTCGGGTACTATCTCGATACTTGGATTTCGGGAGTATGGGGGCAGCAACCCCGACAGCGGGGTCTGACAGGCGGCATCCACTGGCAGGTTTCAAGGACAGCTCCCCTGGCTGGGGTCACTACCAGTTTAGTTCGAAAAGAAATTTTTATTATTGAATAAAAGAATTGTATGTAAAAATTCATTTTTGAATGAATTTTAACCCGAAAGTTATATCCTTTGGATCAAAATGACTGCAATTTTTCGGATGAAAAGTCATGTTATTTGAACCAAAATTCATGGTGAGTTTGTATAAAAACCAGGCATAGACGGTTAATCTTTCATCACAATAAATATTCATTCCAATTTTCTTTATTTTATCCGACTGAAAAATTTGATTGAACCGTCAAATAAGTTTTAATCTAAAAGTGTTTGTCACGACTTCTAATTTATCAGAGTATTCTCCAACAATTGACTTGAACAAAATTAGGAACTCTTTTTTTGTAAGATGTCTACGTATCATGATAGGAATTTGTGTTCAAAATGTCTTTCCCACTTTTTTTTAAAGATTATAGTTGAGTTTGAAGTTGTCATACTCCTATTTTCGTTTGATGTAATATTTAAAAAACACGTGATTACCATTTCAAAACTCCGAAAAAAGCACCAAACAAACCAAATAGCAAGTTTGTATTTGTTAATCTATGGCAAAATACATGTTAAGCCCCTTAAACTCGGTAACTTTTGGCTAATGCCTCCTGAACTTTCAAATGAACATTGAAAAGTTCCCTAAACTTGACATAAGTGAACCTCCAACCCCCTAAACTTGGCACATGTGACATCCAAACCCCCTCAACTTGGAATAACTGAACCTTTGAGCCAATTCAATTAACATAAAAGTTTAATCAAATAAGTAGTTATGAATGCACAATTCATATGCATGCTCCATTTTCATGAACTAACTAACATGTATATGATAATGAGGAGGCTCAAAGCTTCATTTATCTCAAGTTGAGAGGATTTAGAGGTTCACTTTACCAAGTTTTGGGGGCTCAAATGTTCATTTGAAAGTTTAGGAAGGTAATAGACAAAAACTATCAAGTTTAGGGACTCTATTTTGCCTTAATTTATTTATTAAAACAGATATTTTGGCAGCTAATATACCAAATATATTCAAAACATATATATCCTTATACACTTCTTTTGGTGATTTTAGTTGGTAAATCTGTTTTAAATAGGAACACCCATCATACTACAAAAATATTTGATTTAACAACAAAATATTGCCAAATAACTTGTTTAACAAAAATATTCGTATATTTTGTCAAAATTTATTTTAGGCTTAATTTATAGTTTATCTCCTGAACTTGGTACCTTCTTACTTTTACCATCCCAAATTCAACTTGCTTTCACCAACATTCCGAACTTGGTAAATCGCACTTTACAACCCTCTCAAGTTGGCAATAACTCGCAAAAGTCAACGAGTGACTAACAAGCATGATGATGTGACTAACATGCACTTAATTTGATGCTACATCGGTGACATTAGAGACTAATTTGAATTGTGGAAAGTTCAATTTGAATTTTTATTCTTCATTCTTCTTGTTTTTTTTTTGTAAATGAGTTTTTTTTCTTTTTTCTCTATAGATTTTCTCAGTAACCAAACAACTTTTTTTTTGGTTTATTAGTTATGTTTATGATATAAATTGCCTTAACGTTTGAAGAAAAGGCAAAATTAATGACTTAAAATAAGTAATTAAGCAAGTGACGTGCCTGAAATAAGAAAGTTATATATGTACACGTGTGTTAATACCAACTTGAGGAAATTGTTGAAAAAAAACTAATGTGAAGTTTTTTTATATAGGAAACTGTTGTAAAGCGATTTTTAATCCAATATTTATTATTTTCATGGGTTTTGAATCGGACCAGCACATTCCCACGGATTCAAGCGGAACCCGAGGCGGGTTCAAGCGGGGTGTTCATGGTTATTTGTTTCACGTTAAAATTCGGTTTAATAATGGTTGAACCGGCTGTAAATTGGTTTGATACTAAAATGTAATCTTGTTTAAGAATTTCCATATACTCTTTAATTGCATTCCCAATTACACGAAATAATGCACAATTCTGATTATTTCAGAAATGGGCAAACAATTAATATCATTTCATCACCATTTAATATCTTCCATTGGAAATTAAAAAATTTGAATAACATTTCATTTATTGTTAACCATGTTTAAATTTTTTTATAAAATAATATCTAAATGCAAAAAAAAATTAATATTTTAAATCATATCAATATTTAATCATCAATATTGTTAGCAATGAATGTTTCACATCGCTCTCAAACGATATACTGAGTTTGTATAAAAACAGGGTCCTGGAGACCTTAACTTGAATGACACGTTTTAAACCCGTGAAATTAGCCATAAACAGCACCAAAGCGGACAATATCATTCAGCTATTTATAACATGTTATTAGCACGATTGCGATGAGGGAGGTTTATTAGGAATGAATACTCACACCTCTCTCAAAGGATATATTGATCTTATATATAAACAGAGCCCTAAAGGCATTAACTTGTATGATGTATTTAAAGTGTGAGGTTGACCATAAATGATGTCAAAGTAGACAATATCGTTCAAGCTATTTATAACGTGTTATCAACATGATCGCGATGAGGGGTATATTAGGAATTAATATCCCACATCGCTATCAAAGTATCTGCTGAGCTTGTATATAAACTGTGTCTTAAAGATCTTAACTTGAATGATGCGTTTTTTAGCCGCTAGCTTGGCCATAAACGACGCCAAAGCGAAATACATCGTTCAAGTTATTTATAATACGTTATCAGCATGAGCGCGATGAGGGTGTGTGTTAGAAATGAATATCTCACATCGTTATCAAAGGATTTACTGAGCTTGTATATAAACAAGACTATGAAGGCCTTAACTTGAATGACGTATTTTAAAACCGTGAGGTTGGTCGTAAACGAGTCAAAGCGGACAATATCATTCAAACTGTTTATATAAATATAGCAATTATATTAGATGTTTTTAATATTTAGTTTAATATAACGTGTTTAAAATTTTAATTTTACAAATTTGTTTCATAAATGTGTACTTTGTAAGTAAAATTATTAAAATTTATCAACATTTTTTTTATCTTATTTATAAAATTCGGTATTCCAAATTTGTAGGACCACTTCCTTCACCGGATTAACAACTTGTTTGGGTCTGGAAATCATACATTTTTTATTATTTCGTCATTCTTTCATAAATCATATATTAGACAATGGCATTTCTACCAAGATAGAAAGTCCCACAACATGATCGTACTACATGGCATGCCAATGGTAAGAATCACCTAATAAATGATCGAACAGGTTCTTCATAGTGGAATGACATTTGGTAATAAGAGAAGTTCTTGAGCAAGTTAATTACTTCATACAGTAAAGCTGCTTGTTTCAATTTGTGAGCTATACTATTATTTATATTGCTATTAATGGCTTAAATATTTCATTTAGATTATACACTCACAATTATATTAAAAGACAAGTTTTGTTATCCTCTTACAAATAAAAAGATCCAAATCACGTTCATTCAGTTTACTCGCGTAAAGAAAACAAAACATCATCCTTTAAACACATTTAAAGAGAGAATTGATATCTTTATAAAAATCACATGTTGGTTAACGAGTGGCACTATACCACCAATCATAGGCGACGAGCTAAAAGCGAACCTATCAACAATTGTAATCGCATAGACGATGGATCAAAAAGTTGATCTATTTAGACAGTCACATCATCACATGATGGTAATTGTATAGATATTATATTCGCTTCAATGAGTGTGTTAGAACGAAGAAAACCTACAAAAAGGTCTGCAAAGTAAAGAGAGACCTTCATCCTTAAAAGGCTTCAAACAGTCTAAGGAAGGGAATTCTGATAACTTGAAAAATAATTCCTGTTCAGGATAAGTTTCCGAGAATTTTTCTACAAGCAAGAAACTCATTCTATATGGGATAAAACTCTATGCTATTAAGGAGATAATAATTATCAAATACAATTTTTATCCAACTAAAACTCCTAATCCTAATCAATTTAAGACCATCTAAATGCCTATATAAAGGCTCTAAACCTCAAAGGTACGATATCTAATTCTTAATTCTCATTATTTTGTGCTCCTCTTTTAAATCTGTCACTGACTTAAGCATCGGAGAGGGTACACAGGTCACACGACTAGCCTCTCTAACTTTATTTTATCTTGCTGCCTTGCAGGTACACAATCAGGCCAAGACAATACCCAATTCAATTCCGAAGATTAGAGCATAGAATCAACTTTTATTTTCAAATCTTTCAAATGTCAAGAAAGATATTAGTGTAAAACAACTATTTGATGCTTTTTTATTTATTATTTGTTAAAATCTTTAAAATTTGTTCCATGTCCAATAAAATTCAAATGTATCAACTGGGTGTAACTCAATTGATACACCTCTCAAAGCATAGATGGGAGATTCTAAATTCGAAATCCAGCCTCTCAAAAAATTCATATCATAAAGAAACCTATAGTTAATTATAAAAAATAACACCACGTCTAATTCAGAAACTTAAAGTAGTTGATTTATAGTTCATTTCCAATTATGTAATACACACTTATGTCATTAAGTTTGTATATGGGGTTTTTTTTATAAGGATCTGGTCGTGTGCATCTTTCCTGTTAGATAATCAATACATAGCCATTTTTTATGATAATATAAAAATGATTACGTATTGATCATTCAACGAAAAAGGTGCACAAGACCTGATCCTATATGATTGACGGTATATGAGATTCTCAACACCGTACTTGTCTAGTATTATCTTTCTATCAAGTGTCTAGATTTGAAATTTAGGTCGTTCTCTCTACTTTCAACATTGCATTGTACTCGAACCAACCAAATTAATCTATTGATGCCATTAATTAGGATCTCGAGACTTCAGAGTCTTGGAAATAATGAAATAAAAGTAAATGACATATTTATAAACTTGTAATGTATATTTATAAACTTAATCCATTGCAAATCATTAATAAGGAATTAAATTGAAAGCATTCGTTTGTTTTGTATATTAAAATGAATTGATTTCAATTGAATTCTTTAAATTTTGGGTTGGTGATAAATTAATTAACGAATTATTTTCAAAATGAATTGAATTCACTGTATTATCTCATTAAGTTTTGATGTATGATTCTCAACTACATAATTGGCAATATTTGTTATACATACACTCAATGAACCTACGCCCTCATGAACTTATCTGAAATAGGTTCTTGTCACTCTGAACTTTCAAATGTGTCGAATCCCCCTGAACTTGTTTAAAATGTATTAATCCCCCCCCAATGACATGTGTCAACTTCTGATTGGAGAGAAAAAATTCAGAAAAATGATATCTTTGAAAAGTCAAACCAACCATAAACTGACACGTGGCGATGATGAGTAAATTGACGCGTTTTAAACAAGTACAAACGGTTATCTGTCAAATTTCAACATTCAAGATAGTATGAGTCCATTTTGAATAAATTCAAAAGGTGTAGATACATTAAGCCTAAACAAGAAAGATATATATGTTGAAAAAGTTGGTACAACTCCAAAAGAAATGAATCTGGACTCACTTAATCGGCACAAATCTCGGGTAGAAGAACCTAAATTTGATACACAACCATTTAGAAATTTATATTCATGAAAAAATTCTAGACTCGGTAGACAACTCTCATTCTTAGTTAGATTTGCCATTGTTCATTGCTTTTGTTACTACTTCCTCCAAATCTTCAATGTGTTATCTTACACAATTCACACTTATTAAGAAATCAATTAATGAGGATACGAAACTAACATTTTACTTTTACATTAACTTGAGTATGAAAATATTAGTTTACCTTTACATTTAATTTAAGTTGATGTATTCAATTTTAACTTCTCTCTTAAAAAATCTATGGATAAATGAGGGTATACTTGGAATAATGATGAAAAAGAAACATTGAATTTTGAGGACTTGTATTTTTGAGATTTGAAATTTTAGTTAAATGAACTAGTAAAATCAGTTTTATTTCTTTTGATAATATTTTTGTGTTCAAATTTTGAAACTAACATTTTTGCAACGGATGAAGTTTGTAAGATTACTTAGATTTGTAAGATTACTTAGATTAGACATATATAATATTTTACAGAATGTTTAATGGTGACAATTTTAATCACTCTTAAATATTTAATATAACTTAATCACCATTTGAAATAACATTACTTTAGTTTGGCAACCCTATAGCTTTTGGCGTCCTCATCTATTCACCAACTAAAGCATAAAGCTGATTTTATTGAATAGCTTTAACATATTTAATTTGTTTAGCATAAAAAATTTGTTTGAATTCATCAAAGAAAAAAAACTTTGTTTAAAAAGCTGTTTGATGACTAGTTAAACCGCATACTACTATACTAAGGACAAGTTCAATTGCTCCTCATTTTGGAGAATTAAAGAATGAATGCGGGGGATGGTTAAGTTCAACCATATTCATACGATATATCCTTAACATGAAGTTCCCCACATATGAGGAACTCCAAAATGAGGAATAATTGAAAAATTAATATATTCTTTTGGCTTTGATTTATCTTAATTTGTTTGATATTTTTTTAATATTGAGATTAAATTTGATGTAAAGAAATTAATATAATATTAATAAAATAAATTATTTTATGAGAATCTGAAATAGAGAATGAAAAATGAGGAAAATAATTAGAGTAAAAATACGATCTTGCAAAATAGAGTTTAGCGAATAGAAAATGAAGAAAATAGCCGGAAGTAAACAGTGAATCTTTAATAATAAAAGGATGCAAGTTTAAAGTTGTGCTCCTAGTCTCTATCTGTTTTCGGAGAAAGCATACGTGGATAATATTTTTAGAAAGTTAATAAAAAACAATTTTGGAACAACGAAAACAATGAGAAACATAAATCAGGTGCGGTCATGATAAATTGAGGGTTATAAGAAAAATAATATAGAAGTGAATAAAATGAACTCTCCGTAAAAAATTATAATAAAAATTAACAATTTTGTGAAAAATAAGAATTGATCTCATGTTCATAATAAGTTATTTACCAACTCATCCATCACTAATTATTATTTGCTTTAACTAAAAGATATTATTTTTTGAGACCCTTTCCAACATGGGCCCTGGCAGACGTACTCGTTGCCCACCCCAGGGCCGGCCCTGAGCATACGGATATGCAATTAACATTTAATTATATGACTTAAAACCAAATTAATTGAGGCTAACTAAACTATATACGGACGGAAAGACAGAGTTGTAATTGAAACGAAACTAGAAGTTAAATGGCGGATATTGAGAGTGTCGTAGTTGTTGCAAAAGTAAATATATAAGTAGATTAACTCAATAAAATACAAACAAAATCAATTAATTGATTTGCATCAAAATATAATTTCCTCTACTCAATCTAATCATTCAAGCATGTTTATACTTTATATCCGATTGTAGAACTGGAACAGAAGGAATTGAAGCAAAATGTATAGTATAATTCTATATATATATTTTTTTTAAATTCATGTTTTGTCCCAATTGTTCAAACCCCATAAAATAAGCTTGCAGTCTCTAATACTTCTCCACCTTTAAAGATTAATTTTGTCTTTTGTTTGTGACGTTTCTGATCAGAAATTATTTTATTTTTATTTTTATGATAATATCTTTCCTATTTGTGGCTAATTATTTTGGATAGAGAATATATTATATTGACTTTTTTTTCAATAAAACTTTTTCACTTTCAATATCATTATAAATATAAGAATTTTTAAAATAAAATAACAGTTTGTTTCAGTTTTTCTTGAATTAACAATTAGCTCTTGCGCGGTTAGCTGTTTGAATATAATTGCAGTACCTATAATAATTAAAAGTTACTCCACATTGGAACCCCGTAATTGACCCCTTATTTACATTTGACCTAATTAAAGTTTCACATGATATTCTTTGAACTTGCAAAAAGAGGTATCCGTTTGTCTCCTTAATGACACGAGTCAACTTTTGGTAAAAGAGAAAAATAAGAAAAATGACATCTTTGAAAATCAAACAAAAAACTGATGCGCGGCAATGAGGGGTAAACTGATGCAATTTTCAAGTTTAAGAATTACAATTTCAGGAGATAAATTTTAGAGAAGATGATCTCCATACATTAAAACCTTTTTTAACATGAGAAAAACGCGGATACTCATTTAATTAATTTGCATTTTTACTGATTCTTTCGATGACAATTCAATTTAATTACATATCTTAAATCAATATTGTAGGACCCAATAGGGTGTAAAATAGGTCAGAGGGAGGGTGAATGACTCTTTTTCGAGTACACTATTTTACTTCAGAAGGTAGTTTATTTACTGCTTCTCAAGATGCTTCTAAGTAAAAGGTTTTAGTTAGAACCCCTTTATATATTTAAGTATTTTGATGCAGAATAAAATAGCACAAGTATAAAAAAACAAGGTAAGAAAATTTGCAAACAGAGATTTTATCCTGATTCAGCCTCTGCCTAATCCATTTGGAAACTTCAGTCCAAGATTTAATCCACTATCAACTCTTCTTCTGGTGAAGAATAAACCCTTTACAATGCTTTGACTGAAGTACCCTCCAACAGTCTTTACTGAGCTATACCAATACAGAAGTACCGTTCTTCTATATCTGAGGCTTTGAGCTTCGTCTCTCTTTAGTACATTCCTTATGAAATTACCCAGCTCCCTCACACTAACTTACCCTCAGTTTAGTGTGATTTACAACAGTTTATAAGAAAATGATTTATATGAACTTCTGAACTTTGTTTCAGTTAGTTCAAATATAAACAGATGAGATTAGAATGTTTGCTATGAGAAGGTTGTAAGCAGATTGAGAATTGGTTCACTCTTGAATACTTTTGCTAAGATTCGACAACCTTCTCTAATGGCGAAAATCATCATTTTATAGAGGGAGAGAAAGTTTTCGTTGATTTTTGGACCATTGCCAGGAATTCTGCCGTTGTCTCCCAATTTTGTTTCCGTTAACAGTCCGTTAAAGTAGCTCGTCCAACTTTGATCCGCGCCATGCTGTGTTAGGTTGATTTTGGAGGACCACTTTGTATGATAGTTGCATGTGAGATTTGTAGAGAAATTCTTGTTCCTGATTTTGCAACCACTTTTATCTTATAGTGGACTTGGGGACAAAGCGGGCGACATTAAATGCAAAATCAGTTTTTCTTGACTTTTGGCACTGAAAGACTAAGTTGACTTTGTAGAACCCCAGAGGAACTTCTTAAGGTTCTGAATTTTGAATATTCTTCTGAATTCCTAACTACTTTTGAAGTGTCACATCTCTGCTGACGAGTTCTGTAGCTTTCTAAGATGATCTACTTCTGAACTTTGCTTCTGAACTCAGAACTTGCAAAACTAAAATTATCTTTAGAATACAACAATCTCCTTCATTTTGTTGGTTCTGAGTGAAGTCAAGCACAGTATGTACTTACTCCCTCACACTAATTCATAGTCTAATGCTTAAGTTCAAAGTTTAAGTTTAAAGACATACAAAGAAGTCAGTACAACGCAGAGTTGTACTTTTGGAACAACAGTAAAAACTTTTTATTCATGATGAGTATAAGTT
>CATIWQ010118236.1:0-11674 GCA_949673415.1 Euphorbia schlechtendalii | reverse complement strand
ACTAAATCACTATCAAGAGTTTTTTGTATGGTTTCTAGCCATTTGATAAAGATTTCCCTCTTTTTGATAGACCTGTAATGCTTCGAAAATTTGATAGTGGAGTCATGGTCATCTAGAATAAGTCCCACAGTGATGAGGAGGTGATCTCTTCAATATTTTTGAAGAAACAGTTATATTATAGCAGTACTTCTAAATAAAAGCTTACCCTTCTTAATTTTAGAAAATTAGTGAAAAGTAACTTGAGGCTTATCACTTTAACATCTGATTATTCCACGTGTGGCTTAGAAATGTGGGTAATGCTAAAAATTGAGTCAACTTATAATAGATTTTCTGCATTGCCAATTCTAACATAACATTACCGACGAGTGAATGGCTGAATTACTAAAGATTGTGGGTAATTAAAGATTGCAAAACTAACAAATAACTCAAGAGTTATAAAATTGGATAAAGTGAAAGAAGTAACAGAATAGTGCAAAGATAAATGCTATTCTTAGAGAAGGGCGACCCAGTGCACATTTTTTTTAGCAACCTTACCTCCACATTTTTTTAAGACATGAGAGGTTGTTTCCAGGTAATATTCTTAGAGAAATTGTATTAAAATTGTTTTGGATGAAAACCTTCTTAGTTATGTCTAGATCTTGAATAGTAACCTACTACAGCATATCTTAACGATATGCATCAATTTTCTTGTTATGTGATTGTGGGGATATAGACATAGTCTGTGGCTACAAGAGGAGAATCATGAAGTTATTTGCTTTTACATGATGTATGTGCGGAGAATAAACATAATGATGACGGAAACAAATTGTGGCATCTCTTTTTTGATTTGATTCATTTACATGAGACACGTATCAGTATCACAGTAAAACACTTCAATTAATTTGATTTGTTTTTAAATCTATTGTCACTTGCATTGAATACATATTTATCACCTATGTTTAATGAACAGAAACTGTCATGTTGCCTTTTGTGGAAGAAGTTGAGATAGTGATTATATAGATGCATGTTTAATGAGTTCTTCCTACTACTTTTGTTTCTTTTTACTTTGGATAATGAACTCAACAATACGATACTGAATTGCTTTTTGTTATTTTGTCCTTCATTGTTGGCAGGTTAGTCGCCTCATGGACATTATTGTTAATAGTTTATATAGTAACAAAGAGGTGTTTCTTCATGAGCTTATCAGGCATGTTCTAGCATTTCTCTTCTCTAATTCATAAATTATTTTGTTATGCTGATGATTGATCGGTGGCTGGTCTTTCAATGAAATAAAGTTTCAATTTTGACCACTTTATTAATAAAAAATATGGCCGAAAATATCTCATGCCAATTTCTATGATATTTTATTCCTCAAAATATATCCCATGATAAAAAAACATGGACTGGTGGCTGTACACATTAAGATAATTTGCATTAGTTTTGTGGTGTATGCCTTGATATATTTAGCATTTCATGCTGCCCTATTTTGATTTGTGATTTTTCCTTGATATAAACATCTTCAATGAAGTATTTTATATTGTTTTAGCCATTATTTATCAGAATCAGCAATATCAATTCATTGTCCACCCTCGCATTCATTCTGGCATTGGTATGACACATCGAGAATTAATTGACTGTCTTGGCACAATTACGCAAAGTGGAACTGCTAAATTTCTAAAGGCATTGAAGGTCAACCATCTTTAACTATTTTATTGTTGGTTCAAGTCCTTTTGTTTGGGTTACTTGATTGACTTAAAGGTCCTTTGTTCTCCAATAGGATAGCAAGGATGCTGGCAATGACAACAATTTGATTGGTCAATTTGGTATGGAACTCTGCCTCACTTCACTAACAATTCCAAGTTCCTCCCCGAAGAAAGACTTAGGAAACAATAAAAGAAGTTGCTTATGAAGATGTTAAGAGCAATGCTTCACACACATGACGAGTAATTTAAAGTTCAGATATGTAAAGATCGGTTTGAGAATATTTTGGAAACATTATATACTTTTAGTAGCGTTATTTTTAGTTTGTATAGTATAATATGTACTTTTTAGTTCTCGTTCGAATTTGTATATAATTGAATATTATGCATAATGAATTAATTTTAAAAAATAAATTTCAGTGTTTTTGAATTATGGCATCAATTAAGTGTTTTATAAATGTGTTGCAATAAGCGCAAAAAGTGTTTCAAATGCGATATAAGTGTTTTTAAAAAAGTGTTGCGAAAACTAGATATGGTGTTGCATATATGCTAAAAGTGTTATAATAAAAGTGTTGCGAAAAAATAAGAAAAGTGTTACGAAAAAATTTAACGGATGTTAATGTTGACGGCGACGGGTATTTTTTGCAACACAGCAAAAAGCATTGCAAGTACTAAAAAAGTGTTGCGAAAAGTAACTTGTCGCAACACATTTCTTAGTGTTGCAAAAAAAAAAAAATAAATGTGTTGCGAAAACGACTTTTTGCAAAAGAAGCATTACCAACGACTTTTTTTTATGGAAAAGTGTTACGACAAGTGCTTTCGCAACACTTTTCCGACTTTAGGTAACATTTTTTCATTGTTACGACAAACCATCTATGGTATAGTGGGTGGATGTGAATAAAAATATTTAGAATTATTGATTAATGAATCCCTTCACATTGTAACATAATGGACATTTCCTTACAATCCATTATTTATAAATGCTAATATCCCATGAAATGAGAACACACCAAAACATTCCAAAATTTTGTTTTTCTTGACTTCGAAACGAAACACTTTCTTTCTTAGATATGATTTCTTGTATATGATAGTTTCATCTATGGCTCTCATGCACGTGTGTGTAAAAAATGTCAACATGACTAGCATGTGGTAAATGCATGGAAAAGAGTCAGTAAATTGACTTATTTGTTAATTCTCGAGGCACTACAATACAACCAGAGCATCTAATAGCAGTCTAAAGGATTTTCTTATTATATATTTGGAGTGTTTGAATGTATCAACAACATCACGATTAAAATATCCTTACCACCTATATAAATTTACTGTCAGTGAATCAGGTTTTGAGCTAGTGATCAAGATAGAAGCTGTGGACTTTAGAAGTTTCAAGTTCGAGTCACATCTAGGACGGGTTAGAGATTTTTCTTTCCATTTAATATAAGATCATATGAGGAAATTTTTTTTCTTCATGTAATTTCTATCATTCAATTATAAAGTTTGCTAGTTGTGTGAACATACTACCATCAAGGACATGATTGTTCTTTGAAACCACTTGGATTTCCATGAAACAATCTATATATGTAATTTTAACTTGTTTCGCATCCTTGCCTTCTAGGTCATATTATTTATGTTGATGATACATTTGATGGTCTACTTGACATCCTCAATTCTTGTAATCTGATGAAAATAATGCACGTGTAATGTTATCAGCTAATCAAAATTAAAAAATAAACATAATTTATACATGTAAATATATAATCAGTAACGAAGGGAGGGGTTTGGGGGCCAGTGGGGCACGTGCCCTACCGGTCGCTAGAAACCCCCTATCCTCCAATTAAAAGCGGTAGACCTGCAGAGTTTACTGGTGCACCATCAAGCTCTGCTAGAAAAGACAAGAAAATAGAGATAGAAAATTCAGGTTGACTTGAGTAAGGCTTAGTTCAAGAGAAAAGAAAAGGAGGTAGTGTCCTTTGGGTTCTCCCCTTGGATGCATGATTCGAATAGATGAATGAAGGTGGTTAGATAAAAGAAAAATGAAAGCTATATTATTGTGTTGCTTTTGTTGCGCCCCTTGCGCATTTATTTCATTTCATTCTCTTTCCACCTTAAATTAATTCTATATTTTTTTTACCTTTTCACATTTATTTTATTGAGCCTTATGAGGTACTTTCATTTATTAATGGTTTTTTTTCATAGTAGAATTTAAATAAAGATTGCAGAGTCCATTGTCGCTCTAGCCTCGAAGAAGAGTCGCCTTCGACTAAAAACATTTAACAAGAAAATGAGAAGAAAAGAATTAAATTAACATGGGACTATAATTTGTTAGTGCAAAAACAGATAATAAATTACGATTAGCAGATGTCACATGTAAGATATTACAAAAATTAAGTGATTTGGAACCAATTTGAAAGGAATTCTTACCGACATGAGAGGTAGGAAGTAACATACCATTCACGATTTAAACTTACGAAACCACTATATTTGGAAGGAAGAGAAAGGTTCTCCATTTTTTATGTTAAGTGATGTGTGGCTCTTAAATCAAGAACCCAAGGCTGATTTGTAGAGGTAGTAGTTGCCATATTGGAACATGGTGAATTAGTATACTGAGTTTGGATAATTTTGGTAATAAGAAATTATTGGCTTTGTGACCAATTCCTTTCCAATTATAACAAGTTACATCTGCTGGATTAATCCAAATAATATTTCGGTAATTCTGATGAGTAAAAGATATCCAAATATTGGAGATAATCGAGGATGTGGCTGCTGAAAAACTGATGTATACTAATTCCTCTTCCTCGACCAGTCCTACTCCAACTAGCCCCTCTACCTCTTTCTTGCGGATGTGCTGATGGTTGAATCATTGATTAAACAACTGAAAGTTGATGAAATGCTGCTCTTCAGTTAATTATATTCCAAGAAGAGTATAAAAACTCACAGGTTCAGTGTTAGCTAGTATGGAGCAATTAACATCATGATAGTTCTCTCCAAGCCCCAAACAAATAAAATATATCAAAGCATCCTCTGGTACCATATAACCAATAGTAGCCAATTGATATGAAATTAGCTTAACACCTTGTATATAAATCATAATCGAAGAATACCTCTCCAAATTGTCTATAATTGGTTCTGAAGAGAACCGTTGGGTTTTTATGATCATAATAAGAAATATGAAAAAGAAAAATATTGAAGCTTTATTGAAGCACACAAAATATGGAGATTTATTGATATATTTATAGTGAAAGAAATCTAAATTTAAAAGATTTCTAAACCTAAACTAATAAATCATAAGTCATAAATATTATAAAAAAACAATAAAGATCAAATTATCTCTAAATATCTATCCTAATCATAATCTAATTCTAATTATTGTATATAACTCCAACTACATAATAGATTCTAAAGTCAATTTCTAACTGCACATGTATTCGTAACCTTATCCCACACAACTTAAGATGTAATTTCTCCAATAGCATTTGGCACTAAGGTTTCTGAAATTAAATTAAGGAGCCAACACATAATTTGTTGGTCCTTTATCTCCCAAACATGGTATTCAGGTAGTTTCTATCCATTTGGAAACAGTCTCATCGGTGCAATGACGGTTCCATCAACACAACCTATACGACCATTGTTAGACATTATGTATGTCCTAGAGGCAATAAGAGCGTTATATCTTAATCATTTATAAAGTACAAACTATTTCAGATTATTATTATTATTATTATTAATTGAGGTATCTTTGTTATTTGTCAGTGTTTAAATTTTGTATCTCGTTAGTATCATATATATGTATTATTATATATATGCTTATTGATAAGACAAAGTCCATGACTATTTCATAGGGTGAAAGTGCGAGGACACAGTGGGAGTTATGTGGTGTGAGAATTGCACACACGTGTTATTATGAATAGTCTAAATATCCCTAGTCATAGTTTCATTGAGATTGGACATCAATGTAGTGGACAGACTAGCATGTGGAGGCTTACTCCTTGGATTAGATCCAAGCAACCGATCTCACAAGCTGAAGGTGGTATCATGAGTTAACACATGAATGTATTTTGGTAACACATTGGAGATCACTATAAGAAAAATACTCAAAAATAACTATATCCATGTGTTGGTGTCAAGTCTTATTGCAATAGCAGTACAAGTATCCTTAGACCTGAGATACTGATTACCTTGTGTAGGAGTTCCTATACTTTGGGTCATACTTATTGGTCCTAAACGACTTAAAATAATAGCAGATGGGGGGTGAATGTAGTTCTTGGTTTCTTTTTAAGATTTGTAAAAATTCTTTTACCAAGTAATGTTTTTAGATGCTTACTGAGTTTATCATGTTGTGCTGGGTCTAAAAACTATAAACTACTCAGCTTTGCTGGTATAATTCATCTTCAATCGCTTGTTGAGTACTCTACTCAGCTAGAATTAGTTTTCAAGAAAAACTGATAATATAGAAAGAATGATGAATGAGATTAGATGCTATAAAGGCAAATAAGTAAGGTTAGAACTTTTACACCTGAGATTTATCCTAGTTGGGCCCTTAGCCTACCTGTAGTCCCAGGATCCCTTTCCGAGCTTTAATCCAGTAGTGATTCGTTCCTTCTTTAGGTGGAGAAGCCTTTACAACGAGTAGAAGAGATGACAGAAAGTACCTTCCTTTCTAACTACCTCTCAAACTCAGTTTAGGTACCTTTCCTAAACTAACACTCAAATTTCTCAAAGAAAATGCGAACAGAGGAATTCAACTTATAGAATCGTTGAATCCATTACAATGTTAAATCTTAAGTGATATCTCTCTATTACAAATATATTTAGATAAGTTGTGTTTGCTGATTGCTTGATTTGGAATTTCTGAAAGCTTGGAGTATTTGAATAGAGTTTCAACTCTTAGAGAGGTGATTCACTAAGTTTTAACATCTGCTTTAGTCTTCTATTTATAGTTGAAAGTCTTGAAAGTAGCCATTGCAAAATTCTCATCCTGACAACTTTCTCAAATTCTCTTCTCTTCAAATCTTTCGAATTTTCCAGTTTGAAATAAATTCCAAGACCTTTAGAGATAGAGATTTCGAACGTTGAAGCGCGAGATTAATCCATTAATCTTGATGCGTCAAAAACTCATTTTATTCAAGCAATTCAGTTTGATATAGAGGTGTGCGAGATGCAACGTAGAATTCTATGAATGGTTGACTTTGCTGATGTTGCAAAGTTGCATGAAGACACTAAAAAATGGCACATGTCAAAGGATTACTTTAACTTGGACTTAGTGAGGAATCTCCAACATACCATACTAACACCTTTTGGTTGTGAGGACCACTTGAATATCTTCTTTGATTTCAGCACCTTTTCTCCTAAAAAGCATCAAAGGGATGTTCCATTTCTCATAGAAAATATTAAACGCATATGTGTCATTTAATTCTCTAAGTGTCAAAGTAACTCAGCTTTTATCACAAAAAGCTAACTCAACAAAGCTGAGTGAATATCTTTAAAGCTATGTAGTACTAAACTTGACTAAGCTTTTCTTACTCTATGCCATAACTTAATTAATCACTCAGTAAACTAATTTGTTTTCCCTTAAACATACTCAATTAAACTTCATCAATTAAGAGTATACTTAGTACTCAATTAATTTCACTATCCTTGTCAATTTTTTATTTCCAAAAATTTTAAAGTACTGTAAAGTACTATTAAATTGGGTTCAATAATCTCTCCCATTTTGGACAGACAACAAATTAGATAGTAGAAGAGATTAATTGAATTGATAGTTTAAAGATATAGGAATACCTGGTAAGTGATGTAAGACTCTGTTCGCCACTTTTCTAATGATAATATAAAAGTTCTATATGTGAACAGGTGTGGTCAGTACTACTTATCAAATAGAAAAATGATGATAACTGCAAGTATACGGTTGCGATGTAGTTTTAAAAGATATCGATCCCATAGGGAAGGAATTAGGTTGTAAGGATCAACTAGAGTTACGAGATAAAAGAAAATATAGTGATTTGAATGGTAATTGATGAATAGACAGATGTATGAACAGATTAGAGAAGATGTAAAGTATATAGATATTCCCTAAGAACAAGTATAGTAGAGTAAAATATGCAAAATAATCAAAGTTGTTTTAAACACTAGATAACTTTAACAAACTCGAATCTAGACGGCCATATATCCTATAATTCACTGCAGAGCAACACATGAAATGACTTTCCTAAATCTAGGGTAAACGAATTATGACACTTATAAAAACCTAGACAATAACAATACTATTCTTAGTACGGGTCTCTCTCACATAGCCATATTTAGCAAGTTACCACTCCCAAAATGTTGGCTCACTAAACAGTGTTAAAATCATAGATCCAGTGACTATACACAATTTTGTTAACCCCGAAATCACTCTTAAAGTCAACTCGAAAGCATATAACTTGATTAATATAAATGACACAAGATGAAATACTCGTTATGACACATAGACATATCATAAACTTCGAATTAGAAAGTAGAAGTAGAAAAGAAAGTAAAGTTGTAAGGTATACAAGTGAAAGCTAAAGTTGATCAAACCGTATCCACTCTTTAATTGGAGTCGTCAATTGCCGCAATTCCTGCATCTACTTTGAATTCAGTCTCGACTCATACAGAACCTCCACTAAGATGCTATTCTTTGTGAATATAGAACAAATGAATGTTGAAGAACATAAACTTTTATTGATATGTGCTTTGCAATTACACTCATACAACAATCGATCGAATATGTGGAGAAATCTAGCGATCGAAACAAGAATCGAATCACTTATACATTTTTCTGTCTAACACTTTCAATTAGCGAAATCTATATCTTTCACTCTCTATCTATTACTTCCATCTATATCATCCTTAACATGCCCATTCTCTCTGAAATGGTTGATTTGAACCTCTATTTATAGAGTGCGAAGGGTTTCTTCTATCCAAGTGAAGAGTTGTGCCCATTGGTGAAAGGTTGCATCACTTCAATGTGATTGGATGCAAGAATTCATCATCATTAGTGGATAGGCACCTTTTCATGGCTTCATTATCCCCAAAAGGTGTCTTTTCGTTTGACAGTTGATGGCGGTTGATCATTCTTATCAGGTAGTTGGAAGTTGAGAAGAGTTATCCAAAACCTTCACAAGTCGCGAGTGTGACATACATGTCCCGATCATGAATATAAGTTGGTAACTTTCTGCTTGCGAAGAATGGTAAGTCATGATCGCGATAGATAGTCATGGGCGTGATTTGTCCAATCGTGAACAAGAATCACGATCGTGACATGTGTTTTTCTTAATGGTTCTTCTTTGCAACTTTGCCGATATTTGACTACTTCGATCCTAAGTGAATTCCTTCCATTCCATGTATCTTTTTGCACCTTTTTCACTCTTTTTGCATAGAATTCCATCTTTGATCATTTCACTCCCAAGATTCACCTAGTTTTTGCACTTGAATAAAAAACAACTATATACCACGTGAAATCTTTTATATGAAGTATAAAATGACTCTAACCATATCGTTTTATGATTGAAAATATCAAGATAATAAGTGTAATTATACACTTATCACACCCCCACACTTAACTTTTTCCTTGTCCTCAAGGTAAACACAATAGAAGTGTATAAAATAGTAGTTCAAGTTCGTACCTCATTTGGCGAAAGACTATTGTAGTGAGTACCACATTCCCATGTTGTATAAGGTTCAAATAAATTATATGAAATTTTCCACAAATTAGTAATGTGCAATTTATATAGCTCAGTTGAACACCTTTACTCTTAATGGAGGTCCTACCAAATTGCGTCTTCATATAAGTGTTGTATGCTTGCTCGAATATTTCCTTCTCTCAAGTATAGTATAAAGTATAAAGGACAAAGGGAGCATAGTTTGGAAAGTTTGATCTCAAGGTATTTTTAGGTAACCTAGGATGCTAAACATTCTTAGTGGTTGCATTTTATGCTCCATACCACTCTCCCCTTTTTTTAGTGGTTGCATTTTATGCTCCATACCACTTTCTCTCATTTTTTTTCTTTTAAGCAATGTTTTTGAAGTACAGATTTGTACTTTGAACCCATTTGTCATGCTATGCTATTTTTCTTTTCACTCATTGAATGGTTGCGGTTTCTGCTCCATACCATTCCTCACCTTTTGCATAACTCATTGGTTATCCTCTTTTTCTTTTGATTTTTTCTCTCTTCATAACCTCATCCTTTATTGATCACTTTCAAAGTATTATGGCTATAGTTTCCCAACACTTTAGACACACTCAATACTTATAGGACATATTCGAGAATAGCATATAGAACTCATAGTAAGAACACTACTAGATATTACTCCACTACTAACTTATCTGTAGCATTAAAATAAAACTATATAACTTATACTAATTCATGTTGCATTGAAATTATATCGAAACTTACTTAGAATGTTACTTTGAATGTTACTCACCACTAATCCTTGCCAAATGCTAAATGTTGGGCCAAAAGCGCTCACATTCTCTATGTGCGCTCAAACTCGAAACAACTTGTTCGAAATATGCATTGATGAGTGTATAATTACACTTATTATCATGACATTTTTAATCATAAAACGATATGGTTTTGATTCGTTTTATACTTCATATAAAATATTTCACTTGGTATTTAGTTATTTTTTATGCAAATGCAGAAACTAGGTGAATCTTGGGAGTAAAATGATCAAAGATAGAATTCTATGTAAAAGGAGTGAAAAAGGTGCAAAAAGATGTGTGGATTAGGATCGGAGTTGTCAAAGATTGGTAAAGTTGCGAAGAAGAAACATGAGGAAAAAGACATGTCACGATCATGACACCCATTCACGGTCGTGACTTGTTACTCTTCATAACCAGAAAGTTATAAATCATTATTCATGATCATGACATGTGATTCGTGGTCGCGACTTGTGACGGTTATTGGTTATCTCTTTTCAACAACCAACCGCTAGATAATAACGATCAACCACCATCAACCGCCATCAACTGCCAATCGAAAAGACACCTTTTGGAAGTCAACCAATCATAAAAAGGTGCCTTTCCATAGTGAATGAGGATGAATCTTTACATCCAATCATATTGAAGTGATGCAACCCTTTACCAATGGACACGACTCTTCATTTGGATAGACGCATACTGATAAGTGTATAATTACACATATTATCATATTAATTTTACACACTAAACGCTATAGTTTAAGTCATTTTTATACTTCATATAAAAGATTTCACGTGGTATGTAGTTGTTTTTGATGCAAATGTAGATATTAGGTAAATCTTGGGAGTAAAATGATCAAAAGTAGAATTCTATGAAAAAAGAGTGAAAAAGGTGCAAAAAGATGTGTGGAACCTAAATATTTGGCTTAGGATCGAAGTTGTCAAAGATCGGTGAAGTCACAAGGAGAATTCTGAAGAAAAATGCAATTCACGGTCGTGACAACCATTCACGATCGCGACCTGTTCTTCTTCAGAATAGAATTCTACCAATCAAAGATTCACGATCGCGACTTGGACAATTTTCTGGTTTTATCTTCTTAACTACCAACCGCTAGATAAGCATGATCAACCGCCATCAACTACCAATGAATAGACACCTATCTGAAGTTAACCAATCATGAAAAGGTGCCGATCCATTATGGATTAGATTGAAGCTTCTCAACCAATCATAATGAAGTGATGCAATCATTCACCAATGGATACGACTCTTCGTTTGGATAGACGCAACCCTTCGAACTCTATAAATAAGGCTCCAAACCATAAAATTTCATGCAGCATCAAGCAGCAAAGGGTGTATTGGAGTGCATAGTGAAATATAGTGTGTGTATGGATAGAGAATTCGCTACGTTCATAAGTGTTATCGAGAAAATGTTTAAGTGATTCGAATCCTTGTTTCGATCACTAGATTTCTCTATATTCTCAAGCGATTGTTGTATAAGTGTACTTGCAAATCACTTATCAATAAAAGTTTTCATTCTTCAATATTCGTTTGTTCGATATTC